>JANRGW010030842.1:0-109875 GCA_024733675.1 Psilopsiagon aymara | reverse complement strand
AAAGGAATATTTCCTGTGGTGGCATGGAGGACTTTGCTTTACTCTTCAGCAGTGAACCGAGCTGGTCAGAATCCCAGAGGGCCTGAATGAGACAAGGGTGCTCTTAGCCCAAGACATTCCACTTTGGCTAATGATGCTTGGTCTGCCTGACTTCCTCTTGTTATTTCCATTGGCTGAAGCATTCCTCGCAGCCTGTCCTGAAAGTCTGCGTGCGGAGACAGGTTCAGAGGTTGCAATAAGCCAGGAACGGTAGCATATATTGTCAGCACTTCTTTGGTGGTCCCATGTGTTTCTGCCAGGCTTCAGTCTTCCATTATGATATTAAGTTTCTAGCCCTTATTGCTGCAGAAGAAGTCTGGAGTGAGTGTCTTCCTCACCCTGCAAAGGAGCAGACTGCTCTCCAGGAGATATCTGTGTTGACCTTGTGCTTTCTCACTAATTTCTCTGAACAATAATAGAAATGCCTCACCACCACCAATTTTGTGCCTGGCCCATCCCTTTAGCGCTGACCTATGCTTGCCCAGGGTAGAATGGTAGGGACAGCTCTAGTTGGACTCCACTTGCAGCTCCTCTGGAGCACAGCTTTCTTCCCAATAACCCAAAGCTAACACTGAAATACATCCACTTCAGCAGCCAGTCCTGAAAGCCCCTAGGATCAACTATCGCTGAAGGTTTTCATGGATCAGGGATTCCAGCTGTAAAATGCTTTCAGATCTTTTGGCCTGGAAGGTGCAATTTTTTGTAAGATTGCTGTCATTAAATCGGGATGTGCTCGTGTATCTGTGGGAGTTCAGTCTATAGCATTTTGACTCGATGAAAGGGGAAAATAGGTTGTGCAGCAACTACTTCTCCTCAGAACATCATCTGCAAACTGTTTAAGACATTTTTGCATGAACAGACAAAAGATGACTACCGTATGTTTAACTTCTCATGTTCCTCCACAGAAATCCATCACAGTTACTCTATTGTACATGAGTATAAACCATTTCCTCTGGAAGGACTGCGCTAGAGACAATACAGCATTTCTTTATAATCCTGAGAGATGTCGATACATGGCCTCATTCCTTGCATTGCTTCTTATGGTTCACTGTGGGTCTCTTAGTAGCCGTAAGAAAATTCTGCAAAGAAAACCTAGCTGCTTTCCTGAAGCACTGAGGTTTTGCATTAGCTAACATTTAAAAAGGAAGCTGTCAACACAATTTTTCCTCTGAAATTGATAATCGTGAAGCTATACTTCAAGGCCCAGCAGTTCAGCAAGCCCACGAGAGTAGCAGGGAACAAGTCCCTACAGATCCTGCCATGTGTTTGTGATCTATCTTTCCCTTTGTTGCAAACACGTCTCATTCAGCATGTGGCATCCAATGGATTGAAACACATACAGCTGATTCCCCAGAGTATGTGGGGCCAACTAATAATAAATACATGTGCCCCTCATGTTTGCCATATCCCTGTCCCTGTGCTCCCTCTGTCTTATCACCCTCAGAAGCTGCAATGCAACTGAGAGCAGCCCCACAATAATATGGGTCCTGAACACCCATAGTACTTGCTGTTTGAGAGGTCCCAGGTTGCCAGGATTGTGAAGGCAGCTACCACACCAGACACCACAGACAGAAGACTGCTAGTTCATGGCCTGCAATCTCTGTGTCAACAGCTTCTAAAATCATAGACGCTTGGTACTTACAGGCGGACCTGAAAGACAGAAGAAGAAAAATAAACCATAAATATTATTTTTTCATGCAATAAATCCTAAGAAGGACTAGATAAATACACTGTACCATCTTTTGGGGTTGATCCTGATGCTATTCACATTTGCTGATGCACATCCACAAACTCCCTATTCATCACTTAAGTATCCTCAAAATTATCAGCACTGCTTTACAATCAGCAGGAGTGCAGGGTAGCCTCTGAAAGTCCCATGCTGGAAAGGCCATTCAAGTCAAGCTCTTGACATTGTTAAACTCATTTTTGGTCCTTTGGCAGACAGGGGTCCCCTCCATGAGCATGACACCACTGAGCCGAGGAGACTTGTTATTTGTGTGACTCTCCCTCACATCCTGCCCACTCCTTGGGGTTGAGAAAGTTGAAAGTGCAGAGGAAAAGAGCCCCTTTCCTGCTAAAATGCTTATGCATTTCCCATCAGTATCAATGAACTTGCAAAGGCATGAAAAGGTTAACGAGAAAACTACAGCTATTCAACACATAAGGTGCCTTTTCTCTTTAGTGCAAGCTTATTTCCCCCTTTGCTTCTGCTCTGTTCCCACAGGAGCCATTCTGACGTTCTTGGAAGGAATTTCCTCAAATCCTTTGTGTTTCTTTTATTTTGGGAAGCTTTTTGGAACCCGCAATGTGGAGCACTGCATCTCCCTCATACAGAACCACTGTACAGTATATATCAGTGCTTAAGCAGCACATTTCTTTCATCAATTCCCAGAAAAATCCTCAAAATCCTGACAGATACTGTGTGTGTATGGAAAGAAACCTCTGGACTGACTATTTTACTATTTTGTGGTTTCCTCTCTGTGAGAGAAGCAAGACGCACCATACAACTGCCAGGGGGTTCTACATTTTCCATACTTTATAGACACTCTGTTTTCTTTTTTCTTTTTTTTTTTCCTCTCTTTATGTGAAGTGCCAGGAAGTAAGACTAAACAGCGTAACAGGCGAGCTGACAGATAACAGGCAGCAACCTCTTCTTTGCATGGGAGGTGGATGTCATGGTGAGCACCTGCAGAGTACGTCCCCATCCTGAATATACCCCTGACTGAAAGTCCACAAAAGAAACTGGAGACTTTGGGTGAACAAACATTTTCCACATTGGAAATCTCCCACTTAGCATGATTTTCATACCAAGGACTTCAGCAAATGGTTTGGCTATCAAGCTTTGGTACCCTAAAATTGCACTGTAAATAGCACTCTAAAGATCTTTGCTCAGCTTTTGTCTTGGTTGATCAAAAAAGGTTACCTCCAAAGGTTACCTTTTGGCTAAGAAAAGATAAATAAATGTTTAGCACATTCATGGTGACAGACAGATAGTGCTAAAAAGCCAACATTCACAGAAAGAAGGCTCAACAACTCAAAACATCTCCACACAAATTTAGGGCAGGGGCTCAGCAGGACCCAGATTTGCTGGGTCTGGCAATTGCCTATCACTGGTGTTGGTGCTGAGGTCACTATCCTGATTGGTATGCCAAGTCTAAACAACAAAAGTCATTCTCATCAGAAAGTTCATTTTGGAGGGCAAGGTCAGACTCAGATTCAGGAATCCTAATTTATGCCAGACTGGGAGGAAAAAAAAGTAATTTTTCCAGTCTGGCCTGCATGACAATAAAGTTCTGTGAGGACTGTTTTGGAGAGATTTTGTTTCAGAATTAGCGCCCTGTCACAAGGTCAATGCTTATAACTTGCCAATATACGGACTTTATTTCCATTAGCAACACTATAGACCCATAATAACCCGCCTACCTGTCTGCACAGGGGCAGACTGGGGCACTCGTGGATTGCATGAACCAAACCATTTAGCTACTACTGAAAGAAAAATTTAAAGGCAAACAAACCCTGAGTCACCCTACCCTTCCAGACCAAATGTGACCAGACAGCAGCACAGCCTGTAATGGTATTGCAATACTGCTGAGAGAAAAAACAAGATTTTGTTTGCTCCAGAAGCTACGTCTGCAGAGCAGAGTAAATCAGCAATGCCGGCAGTTCTGGGCCCACCAAGCCACACACCCCACACAGATCAAAGGCAGGAGGCATATTGGAGGCCCATCTTTGTTATATGCCCTCTATAAAATTAATGGTTAAGTGAAGGGGCCTGCACAGTCTTGTATAAACACAGATCAGTGAGCTGCAGTCACACAGCCTTGGCTACAATAAGTCAATCAGGGGAGATCATCCAGGGACTGGGCTTCAAATGCCGGGACCATACACATGACCCAGGAGACAGAGAAGCCCTCACATATAGTCACTTACAAAAGCAACATCATCTTGCATGGGCTGAAGGAGGAGGAGGGAAGATGTGCCAAGGACAGTGGGGAGCGAGGAGGTGCTGCTGGATAAGCTATTCCAAAGCACTGGGGATTTTACAAAGTGAAATAATGCTTCAGCAAAGTGGATTTGCCATGTTCTGTCATGGTGATTAATGAGAAGGCTGAGCAGAGCTTCTAAAGAGGCTCAGTCTTCAATATAACAAGAAGTAACCTAATGCACATTAGAGGAAAGGGCAGGCAAACATGAGAGAGGATCCTCATGTCTCCACTCTCAACTGCTCTAACCAAAGTTAGCCAGTCTGAGATAGCCTCTTGTGAGTGCCAGCCGTGCTCACGCAATGCACCAGGCTTGCCCCTGGCCAGGGGTCTGGCAGAGATACCTTGGCCTGGTCAGGGATGGTGTCAACCCTGTGTAAGCCAAGGGAGCAAACATAGAAGACAACCAGGCTGCATGGAACCCTTCATGAAAACAACACGAACTGTAACAGAATCACTACAACATCACTGCATGTTGTTCCCCATGCTCCTGGGCTCCTGCAGTCCCAGGGAGATTGGGGCAGCTGCCTAGAAAGAGGCCTTATTTCCCTCTTTGGTGGGCCAGGTCTTGGTGTTGGACTCCTAAATCTCCACAAATGATGAAGAGCAAACAGCCTCAACAGCCACAAGTGCTCATCTCATCTATGGGAATTCCTCCCCTCCTGTGTTTACAGCAGACTCTTTTGGGTGAGATTGAGGTGGTGTTGCTTAGGAGATGAGCTATCTCCCTTTCTCTAAATAGCTAGCAGAGAAGGGACAAGAAGTGAAAAGAGCAGGAACCAAAGCTA
Source organism: Psilopsiagon aymara (assembly GCA_024733675.1). Lineage (NCBI taxonomy): Eukaryota > Metazoa > Chordata > Aves > Psittaciformes > Psittacidae > Psilopsiagon > Psilopsiagon aymara. Next base: position 105,065 of record JANRGW010030842.1, on the reverse strand, counting down.
CTGTGAACATTTCTAAGCCCATTTTGTAGCAAACCCCAGCCTACAACAGGCCCAGAGCTCCAGATCACCAAATTCCTCTACTCTGCACAGAACAGGGAGCCCACATTTGTAATTAGCACCTCCAGAACCTGTGTGTTTTGAACCTGATCTTGATGGGGCCGGAGCGCTGCTGGTGCTGGCATGCATGCTACAGCACGACCATCCACCCACGATGAGCAGCTCAGGAAGCTTCTCTCCGTGCCAGTGCCTCACTGGAGGCACTGGAGGGCTGTAAGCAACTGCAATTGCTGTTTATCCAGCTGCGGGGCTTGTCGAGCAGCAGGGGATGGAGGAGGGGATGGAGAAAACGTGTCTGGAGTGGACGAGTGGGAGGAAGCAGCAGCCTCCTGCAAAGAGGAGACCTCCAGAGCACCTTTGAAAATGAACATTGAGAAAACAAAGAATTCTTGGGGGGGTACCCAGCGCCCCTCCAAACATATGGCCTCTGGAAATTAGCACCATCTGCGCTGTCCCTTCTTAACTGCTCTGGCTTTTATGCAGATAGAAACTTTCCTTAAAGAAGCTCTGCCTTTCCTGTAGCCCAAGTGAGCAAATGAGCAGCCATGGTCTGCAGACTGGATGAGTCCACCTTATTGCACATATAAAGGGGGCATATTCATGACGGACAGCAGTGCCATGCCACAGAGCCCTCTGCTCACTTGCTCTCCACCATGGCCCATTCAACCAGTAACTAACTAAAACAGAACTGCAATAACCCTTTTTCCCTCACCCCCACAAAGAGATAAAAAGCCACCCTCTTTGCTGTAGCCTCTTCAGGCTCAGAAGAAAGGATGCTTCTTTTGTAACTGGGTCATATGTATTCTAATCTGGATAGTCCCATAACCCAGAATATCATATTTTAGAAGCTGGACAGTATTAGAGAGGGTCTGTGTGGGGTGAGACCTTCTAAGGGGTAGAGATACTGTCAGCTTCTGAGATTGCAATGCTCTCTGCACTAATAGGATCACTGAAATGATCCCATCCATTTAAGGGCATTTCCTGACATCTGGAAAAGTGTCTGTTCTTAAAAGGATCTCAAATCCTGTTGCTTAATTTCTTTTCTCTAACTGCTTGAGCTCAGGCAGCCCAGTGTCCGTAGTGCGGTTGTCTTCCACACTGCTCCAAAAGCTCACATATAAGGAATTTTTTTTCTGCTCTGTAGAATACACAAGACAAGATGGACAGAGAGGGAACATAAAGATGTTATTGTCGTTCACTTGGGTCATCCCCACTACACACTTCAGCAGAAGGGGAGGTGTAAACATGTAATCAATCCCTGTGAGGAAATCAAGCCATTTCACAGACTCAGAAGGCAGCCTTAAAGAGTTAGAGAGATACAGTTACTTCCTGACATTCAGGACTATGTTAATTGATAATAACATAGCTGTGGCCAGGCAATTAGTTTTGAAATGCTGCTTAAAATGTCAGCAGCTCAAGCACGACCTTACCCAGGGTGACAGAGATCTCCTTGTTCATGGCTTCATGGACGTTCAGCACACATTGACCCTATTTTGGAGCCGGCAGACCCCACTTGTGTGTATAGAGCTCAAATGGCAGATTTCAGCTTTTTTAAAGGCTGACTGTGCTGCAGTTTTCTCACAACAAATCCAGGGTACTCATAGTCTTCCAGAGACCTCTTCCCTACTTCCATCAGGGGGACAAATGATACAAGGGGAGGTGGAGGGATCAGAACTTTGAGAACTGCAAATGAAAGGCAAAATTGCCATGTGCCTTGCCATAATTCATTAGTATTAGTTGTAGGAAAATTAAAGACAACAGAAATTTTCAAAATAATAAGAGAAAACTTAAAAAACAGCAATTACCCCAAAACATACCCTCCAGAAATTCTGCTTCTGGTGTTGTCAGCAGACAATCTGAGTGTGTAACTCTCTCCAGAGCATGAGCCCCTTGCAAAGACCAGGCCGCTCTGTGCCCAGAACATCCCTCTCTCAGCCTTTCAGCTACACCCTGCAGAGCAGCAAGAGGTTCTTCAAAGGATCATGGAAATGTCAAACAGAGAAAAGGCTATTTGGATTTCACTGCCAAAAAATGTGCCTAAAGCTCAGCTGAGGCACCAGGTTATGCCAGACACTCAAGCTCGCCTGTGAAATCAAACCCATGACATCACCGAGATTCAGCAGTTAATATCAGCAGCTGTTTAGGATAAAAGTCACTGCTCAGGCACTCTGAGCGTCCCAGTGCACCACCACCACCCGCCAGCTCCTGCCAAGGAGAAGACTTCAAGCACAGCACCGAGAGGAGAAGTCCATGGGAAGCCATGCCCAAAGAGAACAATAAGGTGGAGCCTCACAGAAAAATTAATTTGAGTAAGCAGTACTCTCAAAAAATAAAAGAAGTTCTGATACTGGAGTTAAGTCACAGACTCTTAACTGCATCTCCAAGCATCTACTTGTTTCAGTAAGGACGACAGGAGCCAGTTGGCCTTCAGAGCCAGAAGAATTTGGTAAGGAAAACCTGTACCATTTGCATAACCACAGCAAGCACAATAGGCAGATTTAAGTGCTAAGGAAAAGGGTTCAACAATAGAAAACCAGAAATATTCTGACAAATACAAAAAACAAAGGGCAGGAAAGGGCCAAGAGCTGATGGCCTGCATGGTGCTGGCTGTACCCAGGACAAACGCAGCACCCCTGGCTCCACAGGGGAAGAGACAGTGGGATCGCCGACACCAGGCAGAACAATGCTTATTTTTGGCAGGCATCCATGGGTCAGCAAGCTCCTTCCAGGCAGCAAACAATTGCATTTGTCCCTGTCATGCTGAAGCACTTAGCACCACAGAAAGCAGAGAAAACAGGGCTGGGAAGGGCGCACGAGGTCAGCTAGCCCAGTGGGATTTTGCACTTCAGATCTGGAGGCCCCCTCGGGGTTTTCCAGTAGCGGTGCAGAGCCTTGGATGGTAAATTGAAAATGGATGGTCACAAGCTCACTCCACTCCGCCACCTTCTGCCAAAGAGCCAGTGAGCCCCCGGGCTTGTACAAACCGCCAGCCATAAACTGCTGCTCTTGACTATCCCCCTTTCCCTTCCCCTTCTGCTTCCCCTGAGCAAACCAAACAGAGATTAAAGGATTCCTGGGGAATGAGAAAGACATGAAATTGAGGAGGGAACATCTTCAAAGCAACCAAAAGAAAAGCGTCTCTACCTAACCCATTTGGGCAAATATTTCCCTAACCTGTTACTGTCCTCTGTGAATGGAGACGCTGCACTCCTCTAGTGATCTGGCCCAGGCGATACCCATGCCCTGACTCATAAGATCATATTTATTATCTTTCTTAGAGACTACCCAAAATTTCCAGTGTTGCTGTTGAAGTCAGTCGATGACCTTTGATGCACAGCAAACTCAACAGCTTTTTTTATTTCTCTCCTTTTTGCGGTTATCTTTTATATGTTTGAAGTCTGCTGTCCTGCTCCCCAGTCTTCTCTTGTCTTTAGACTAAACAAAACCTAATTCTCCCAGTCTCTCCACAGAGGCCATGTTTTCTAGACCTCTGGTCATTTTTACTGGCCCCCCTCAGTGCCCCATTTGCCTCCTGAAGTGTAGTTCTCAAATAGAAATCTGCTCTCTGGCTCACTGCACAAGTCAACAGCAGACGACTTGATAAAGACAGAAGACATGGTGTCTATTTAGCTTATCACAGAGGGATACCAAGTCCCTCCCCATCACCAGCTCTGCCCTGCCCTTACCTTCTGAAATGTCACATGTCCTCTGCTAGCCCTCAAAGGCTAAGAGATTTCTTGCAGTGTTTCTCTAGGAACCTGGTGTCCTTCCTGTCTGGTGTGACTAGCTCTCATAGTCCAGTGAGGAGAAGTTTCCTTCTCACTCACAATGAACTTCTTCAGCATTTTCTTGGTGTCCTTCATAGACCCATCTCCAGCTCCTTCTGTGTTTTTGAAGTACACCTCAAACACTTGGACATTTCCACAGGACCTAGCAACTCTTAGTCTAAAGACACACATGCCAATGCAACAAGCTACCACTCCAGTAAAACCTCACTCTTGGCAGAGTAGATGCTTTACAGTTTCTCTGCAGCTCCCACCCTACATCCTCAAACACATACTATTCTATGCCAAGAGTGTGAAAGGTGGTGTCTGAACGCTCTGGAGATCCAAAGCACTTTGAAAACTGCAGCTGGTCATTAAGAAGTCTGACACTTCTCCATCAAGGAGCTGACTGCTTCTTCAGCACAGTCAGGCCCTGTACAAGTCTTGCTCCTCAGGGAACTGCAGAATTAAAAAGGAACCACAGGGTAAAACTGGCCAAAGTAAACCATGGCTGGGAAAAGCAAAAAAACCCAACAACAACAACAAAAAAATCCACAGCACTTTTACTTCCTGTTGAAAATTAGTCTCTCACAATGTGGTTGTCAGGAAAAAGTAGAAAGTTGGAACCTACTATAGTTAATAAATAATTAAATACATTTTCTGATCATGCACTTAAAAAGTAAATGATACATTTTACTTTTCAGATTGCATAGATTCACTTTCTTCCTCTATCATTTTTGCAATTAGCAGCTGATTTTAATATCTAGTGCACTGATGCACCCCCTACACCTCCTTAATTCTTGTTATTCTTCCTTCTTTTCCATCTGCTAACTCTTTTATTCTTCCTTCCTTCCTCCAAAATACTTTGCAACTTTTATAACAGCAAATTCTGTCACCTACCCGGGGAAGAACAAAAGACCATTGTGTTCAATTTATCTTTTAATAGACTCCTTCCTCAAGTACCTCACGGACTGCCAGTACTGTCTTCCAGACCATGTCTCACACCCTTTTGAGTTATTAAATGTTTGGGAGGGTCTTTCCTTTGACCAAGACATTTTTCCACCCGAGGTGATTGATAGCTCCCAGTTACCACTAATTACCCTATCAGCAGTTGGACATAAGCCTAGCCACAGCACTCTTCCTCCAGAGGCCGGCAATGCATCCCTGTCTCTCGTTATCCTCTTCTTCAAGGACAGAACAAACTGACTAATTAGAGACACCATAAACTCCTCCTTCAGGCTCTTTCCTGATGAGTTGCCTTGTTTCCAAACAGAGCATGTGGAGGAGAGCAGGGCTGATGCTAGTCCTTTCAAAAGGAACAATGCAGTGGGGTTTCTGAGCCCAAGCGGGTTTGCTCAGCATGTTTTATTGTGCAGGAAGAGAATTTTCATTCATTCATCCAAATGTAGCAGATGATTTCTTAGCACATCTTGAACTCTAAGAGGTTTGTCTAGTTTGCCTACCCCCACACAGGGCTCTGCCTAGTGGGAGCCAGACTATGGCAGCATGCACGTATGTTACAGGAGACAACCTATGTTGGCTAACAGGGACAAAAGGATTCATGGTTTTCCTTACCTAGAATGAAGGAAAGCATCTGGTGCCAAACCCAGATCCTTTGCACAGCACACGCTATGAAGAAAGCCATTGGATGAAAAATAACTTCCAAACAACTACTGCCTCCCTATAGAGTGTGGTCTGCAAAGCATCTGTATTCTCTCACCTCCTCACTGTGGCAAATTTGATTCAATGATTAAGTTTTCTAAACTCTGTAAGGACCTCTGTCTTGGTCAAGACTCAAAGATTTTTCTTATTTAGGCATACAGGTGCTAATTTTTTTAAGGTAGGGAGAGATCCCATTATAATCTCAAGAAGAAAAGAGATCATAATGAAAGTGAAAGAGATATCTTCCTCTGTCTCCGGAACAGAGAAGAAGTAACCTGGAGAAAAACCATCCAAGTTTAGAAACTAGTTACTCTGAAGCTCTTCTTCCCAGATAAAAGGAAAAAGGCACAAGGGGGAAAAGGCATTATATTTACAGAGAAACTTCTCCTAAATACATGGAGAGGGTCTTGAATATGTGCTGCAGGGACATAGGCATGGCAAAAAATTGGTGGGGCTTTAGACACTGCTAAAGAGCCCCATATCCTGCCAAAACAGCAAGCCCTCTCTGTTCTAGGTAAAAAAGAGCAAAGAGGAGGAATAAGGGCTGAGGTCTGCAGCAGTTTGCTGCATGGGGAAGGCACATGAGAAAACCCACATAGAGCAGGCAGCAATGGCTGAATGCATGCCAAACCATGCGGGATCAGGGACAATGCATGCCCCGCACCAGCCCTCGATCCAAGAGTAACACATTTGTACCTTCCTTTCCTAAGGGACCTGAGAGCCACTTCCCACCACCATCCCAAGAAACTCCAGGACCCCTGGCCATTAAAGTCATGTTAATACAACAGTAGAGCATAGGGATCTATCCAGGATGGCTTTGAAATTCAGGGAGAGAAATATTTGCACAACCACACCTGAAAATCCCCATCTCCTCCTGATTTTCCAGGGGGAAAAAAAACCAAAACAAACCAAAAGAACCTAAAAAACCACACACACACACACACAAATACCCAAAACCAAACAAAAATATTTGCTATAAGCACACAGTTCATCCATAAGCAAAAAATCACCGCACACATGAGTTGGAGGTAAACTAAGAAACACGATACTACATCTTTCAGAAAAACACATTTCTTTCCCCCTCTCCTTTCCTTCTATTTTAAAACCCATGTTAAATCATACTGCACAGGGGATACCAACAGCTTCACAATCCCACAGCTTCTCCCTGGATTTTGGACAGGTCAGGGCTGGGTGTATAGCTGCCTGGTGCACAGAGGACTAAAGCTTGGCTCCATCACTGTGGCCAGGGCTGCGCCACAGAACCATAAGCAATATGGGGTGCTTTTGGGGTTTCAACCCCTCTTTCATCTGTGTTGCACTTGCATATGGTAGGGTTTAAGGGAGAGTTAATCTGTAGGCAATGACTGCTGTTTTGGGAGACAACTACTCCCTCTGCCAAAATCCCTCTAATAGGCAGCTAGTATTTAAAAACTAAATTTGAAAAAATAAAAAGGCAAAAAAATAATCTGAGCCCATTGTGCTTGAACTACTTTAGGGACAAGACCAACACACAACTCCTAGCAGATGCCATCGCCTCCAGCAACATCTCCTCCCTTGGACAGCATCCTCTACGATGATAGAGGACAAAAAGCAAAGAGCAGCCACTGTGATCCAGCCACATCCACCCACCCAGTATTAGGTTCAGCCTCAGGAAGACCCCTTCACAGAGGCAAAGCACAGCCCATAGCCCTCTACCTGCTGCTGGTTGAGCCACATGTCAAAGGAAGCCTGGTGTGGATGGGATTGCTGGGTGGTCCCCAGCATAGCACACATCCTGCCCTGAGCAATACAGAACCATAATAAACAAGTCCTTCGCACAAAGCCCTGTCAATTCAGATTCCAGTTCAGTTGATATAATCTTCTTCTTCTCTTTGAAAGAAAGGAAAAAAAGAAAAGCAAAAATTAAAAACCAGGCATCCTAAGGGAAAGGAGTGAGGCAAGCGATGGATTGATACAGCCCGTGTGTGTCTCAGCTCCCCGGGCGTGGGGAAAATGTGCTGTTAATCAGCCACCCCCCTGGGAATATGCTGATTTAATTACCTCCTGCTTGCACAGTCCAGCTGCAATGCTGCATGCCCAAGACATCACATGAGGAAGAAACAGACACCAAGCCTTGGCAGCCAGGTTGGAACAGGACAGATGAAGAGAGTAGGAAGGTTTGCAGAGCAGGGAGTGAATTGGTCTGGGGAGGCTGTGCAAGTGGTACAAACCCGTATGTGTAAGAGGCGGATAGCATCGAAGAGCACATCACCAGCCCACCAGAGCCACCAGCACAGCAGCAGGGAAGAATGTATCAAGGAGTAACCTTTCTCTTGTCCGAAACATAACCTTATTTTGGGGAAAACACAGCAAAGCTATGCAAGGGGCAACAAGTGGATTTCCAAGTAGAAAAGGGGAGAAAGAGCCAGACAAATGAAGGGGAGATGTCCAGTTAAGCAGGCATCATGCCGCAACCAGCTCTCCCTCAGTGTCTGCGTGGCAGACTCCACATGTGAGCATGCCTCTCCAACACTTCGATTGTTATGCCACCAGCATTTTGCAACGTCAGTCTGGGACACATCGGAGCACCACTCTAATGCAGACAAATTTTTTCCAGGGCTTATGTTTGACAGCACTTATGAATGTCAAAGAGGCAGTGCACAGAGGAGCAGAGACCTGGTTCAGCTCCTGGAAGGGGAAAGGCACGTGAAGTGCATCCACCCTCAAAGTTTCTCGTTGGACAGTCACGTTGAAGCGGTTTGAGCACGAGATGTGGGTTTCTCCTCTTCCACCTGGGAGACAGCTGGATGTTTAATAATTAATGGCTATACTCTTCCTTGCTAAGGCTGACGCTTAAAGCGTCACTGCATCTTTAACAGCTGCCAGCGATGGGAAACTCGTTGGAGTGTGTGTTCGGAGGGGAAGAAGGTTAAGATGATTAACTGGTGCTAACAAGTTTGGGATGTGGAAGAAGTATTTTCTTGGACATCCATCAAAGAGAGGATTGAATGTTCCCTGGTGGGGGAGGGCATAGGGGCTGGTATGTGTTTAACAGATGAGGTTTCTGCCTCTCAAAGCCCGCCCAGCTCTGCATGATGCAACCTCTCCCTTTTAAACTCTGCCTCTCCCCCTGTACCATCAGCTGTACCTGTGTTCCCAGCCCGGCACAGGGGCTGAAAGGAGATGGGGAGGAGGAAAACCACCCCTCCCCCCTTCCTGTTGATCTGTGCCCTGGAGCACCCTTTGGGCACCGGTAGATCTCCCTGGCCCTTGGCCCCCATGGGGAGAAGGCGTGGGCAGATGCCCGGAAGAGACAAGAGGGAATTGGGTGTCACCACACCGAAATCCAACACCACAGAGCGAAGAGCACCTCCTGGGCCTCTGCAATGTGCTGCACAACCCCACTCACTGCCCTGCCACAGGAATGCCAGACAGAGCCATTCCTGCCACTGGCCAGGCCAGCAGCCTGCTTTTTGCCTCACCATTGCCTCGATCGCAGGCTAACATTAGCGCTGGAGTGAAGTCTCCTTGCAAACAGCTTTGGAACAAGCCACTTGGCGCCCACAACATCTCCCTTGTCCTGTCCCTGGTATTTTCGGTGCTCTCCGCCGGCTGGCGGGAGCCCATGCTTTGCGCAAGGGGGTTGGACGCCGCCAGGCACTGTGCCCCACCGTCGAGCCTGTCAACTGGTGCGACTCGCCTTCATTCCTCTGGCCGCCACAAAGCTGCCAGGATGGGCAGCACACGCGAGACTCACGTCGCAGGGCCCGGACATGCGTCAGCAGCTGACGCAAACCAGCCCGGCCATGTGCACACAGCTCAGGCCTGGGAAAAATCCTCCACCCCGGTAGCGCGCTCACACTGAATCAAAGCTGTTGCCGTACAGTAGCAGTGCAATGTGCTCTTTGGGTTTCCCCAGCCAGCTGGGATGTTTTTGCCTTGCTTTGTCAAGGCGCTGATTTATGCCCATATGTGCCATATACATTGTAAGCACAGGCACGCAATGGTGTAAACACTTCTACAAAACATCTGTACACAAACCCATGAAATATGCAGAAGCTCCCTGCTGCAGCCCTCATCATGCATCCCAGGCACCCCACAGGCAACCTGTCAGGCCTCAGCCTGTGTGCAGGGTGCCATTCACCACTGGACAGGTTATTCATATGTGTCCTAGGAGGGGTAGTAAATGTCACAGAGGGACTCCTACCTGATATAAATCAGCACAGCCACAACAGTTTCCTTCTGCATCAGTGTTTCAGGCTGGAGCCCACCACGGCAGGTATCTGCTCTTGTGCAGTGCTGGGCATCCATTCCTCCCTCCAAAGTCTCCATCTTTTCCGCACATTTAATACTTGATGTCTTTCTCTGCACCATGAGTAAGAGGCCTGCTTCTCCCTGGTTCTGGATAGAGGATGGCCTTATCAAACAGCCAAGGCTTATCCAGGACTAGGATATAATATTTGGGATATAACATACAAGCACCATTAAAGTTAATGCTTGCACCACCAGGACTCATGCATACCTGGATGCAAATGCTCACCATTCACACGTTTGGGGAGAGCTCAGCCTGCAAAGAAAAAGACCCACAGCAGTTCTGTGAGTTTGGGAGATTTTCCCTCCACCTTCCAGCCAGTTTAAATAAAAAAATAATAATAATTATAAAAAAGCTTAAATTAAGAAGTTTGAAATTAGGAAGCACATAAAAGGACAAAGAGAGGAGCCCTGGGGCATGCAGGACACAGGCCTGAACATGATAAGATGAAATTATACAAACAAGCAGATGGGTGTAAATAAACAGGCCACACTCTTGCAGAGCACTTGTGCCCACCATTGTGCCTCAGGGCCTTCCCTTTTTAATGCACTGATGTTTCCAACCATATTTTGGATAAAGAAGGAAAGGCAGAGTTTTTTGCCTTCCTAACTCTATTGGAATGGTGGCACGATAAGTATGTGCTAGCCCTCCAGCCATTCTGCAGCCTGGGCAGTGCTCACAGCTCTATTAATGGCTTACATGAGCCCTCCTAGTCTGCACTGCAGCAACAACAGCAGGCTAGTTAAAGTCAATTAAATACTCCTTAACAAAGTCAGTTTAAATCCCAAATACAGACTAAATTGGATGAGTTGATGCTTAGACGTGTAAGGAGCATCCTTGATCCCTCTTACCATTCCTCAGCCACTTTCAGGTGACAAAAGCCAAGGTAGGGGTCCCTCCTTAGGAAGCTCCAGGCAGTTGTGTAAGAGCACAGCTGCCTACATGTTCAGAGAAAGAGAGTTAAGCGACCAAACAAGCTGTTTGTTTGTTTTTTTCCTGAATTGTTCATCCCCATCTATTCATAACTGCTCACAGAATCTGTGGAATTTGTTGTGTGGTTTGCATCTTCAAAACAAATGAAACAACAGTATGTCTAAACCAAACAAACCCCAACCCAAAATACAGCCAGCAGGCCAAGGCGCATGAGCAACCTTCGAGGATGAAGTCTGTGTATACACTCTGGAGGACCCAAAAAATGTGGATGGGGGAACATTTAAATTTCAGGGAATTATGGATTCCCAGGGAGATTTCTTACAAAGGAGAGAAAAAAAGAGAAGTATTTAAGCAATGATTACGCTGCAATTTTTCTTCCAGATGTGCTATGCCATGGGGATGCCATGCCAGCAGCTCACATTTTGTGACATGGCAACATGCTGCTCTGGCTGCAGTGGTATCGGATGCCCATCCATAGCAGCCCAGGCACTGTTCTCTCCACTGCTTGTCTCTCTCTGGCCAGCCCAGCTACGAGGGCTTTGCCAGTGCATTCAAAGGAAAAAGGAAATTCAGAAAGCTCAAACCTTTCGGCAAGGAGTGTCTGCTTAAGACAAATGTCCTTTTTCCTAATGTTTTGGTTAAACACTGTCAAATACTGCCTTCAGACACTTAAAACAGGGAACAACTTTTGTGCAGTCAGCACAGAAAATCATGCTGACTTACCATCCTGAAAAGGGATCAAAAACAAAATCACAGCTCTTCAACTAGTTCAGCCCACCTCCTCACAGGAGGGCCACGGGAATGGGTGTTTCGTTGCACATTCCCACCTCACATTCCTCATGGCTTTGAGCCAGGACCACTGACACAGCTCATGGCTGCCAGTGTTTAAATAGCTGGGGTGACCTTCCCATACCCTTGTCCCAGACCAGGGACTCCAAACATATCCTTCACCTCTCAGGGCTCACCGGTGTGTTCAGGTTTTTAACCTCACAGGAACCCTCAGATCCGTCAGAGCAAGCTGAAAAAGGATTGTGTTAAGAATGACAGCAAGAAAACAGGAAAACCAGGAAAACAACCTGGCAAGAGGTACAGCATCCAGCTGAGGTGTGGAAGTGGGGAGCAGGTGGGACACCGCTGCTGCCCATGGTTTTGGCTCACCTCCCCAAAGGTGTCTGGGGAGGAGATAAGAATTCCAATGGAGAAACAGATGCATCCACTTAGATCAAATCTCCTGCTCAGGTGATGCAGGGCCAGGGCTCAGCCAGCACCGACAAGAGGTCTCTCCTGCTACAACCATCCCCACCAACCCCTTGTCCTCCAGCCCATGTATTGCCCTTCCCAATGTTTCCTGCTTGATGGCTGCCTGAGGGGCCATGCAAGGGTCAGGACATGAGAAATCCTGCCACCTCTAGCCAGATGGCCCTGCCAGCTCTGGGTGACACGCCCTGGGTGGGAGCCAAAGCCCCGCTGCAGCCCCGTGCTGTTTTTTTGCTGACCTCCTCCAGCAGCTGCAGCTGTGTCAAGAGGTCCAGTTTTCACGGGATGGGTGTACCTAAAGGGGCAAGCAGAGGATGAGCAGGATGCCTGGACTGAGTGTGCACACCATGTGGCCCACAGCCACAGGGTGCAACTGGGGCCACTGTTGTACCTTTGCTTTTGCTGGCCATCCTGCAAGAAGGGAAACAGCATTTGTGAGATGTGTCAGCTCCTGACAGTATTTCTGTAAGGTAAATTGGAACTGAAGAAAATGCCCAAGCAGTTTTCCTGAGTCCTGGGCTCGAGCAAATAAGGAACATGGGTGAGGTTTTGTAGAAGAATGTCCAGAGCACATTCTCTTGCAAATTCCCTCTGCAAGTCCCTTACAAACAATGCCAAGAAGACCCCAGTTCCTGACCAGCACCAAAATCCTAGCAGCTGCCCCACACCTCCCTCTAAGGCCCAGTAACAGCAGAAGGTACATTGGTCTGTGGCGGGGCTGCGTAACCTCCATCTGACCACCAATTTCACTCCTGAGGAGCCCATGAGGCCAGAGCTGCCTGCTCCTGCAGCCCAGGTCCCTCCTCTGCCCCCGAGTGCTGCCAGGGGGAGGAATGGAAAAGCCATTTGGCATCCCTCTGAGCTGCTTCCTTGCTTGCGTGGTTGACCGCCTCCAGCACTGCAGGCTCCCAACCTGCCCTAGAGGAGAAACTGGACCAAAACAAGCATTGTAAGGGATATTGAAGACTGGAGCAGAGAGCCAGCACAGTGAAAAATGGCCACTTGGGGACTGTGAAAATAGGAGCTGAAGAGAGGAAGATGGGGAAGGTCTAATAAAGACAGTAAAAGTATATAAAATACATAAGCACCCACTTCCACCAGGAAAGCTGTGGGAGAGGGATTTGGTGGTAATCCCTGGCTGTTTGAGACTATCCATGCTGACAGCGTCTGGATCTGCATATAGGTCTGGGTCAGACTAGGAAAGATTAGGTTTTCCCTCTGTCAACCTGAAACACCAGGCTTTTCCCTAGCAGCATTTTGTTATTACAGAGCAGATATCAAAGGAGAGCAGTTAGCTGTGAGAGGACCCTCCAACCCCAGGTAACTCTTCTGAGCTATCAGCCACATCCAGATTCCATGTGGAGAAGAAATATTTCCCTCATCTGAGCAAAAGTCATAAGGGGAGCCTCACTTCTAGAAATCAGACCCAAGGTCTCACCATCATCTGCTCACACCCAGAAAAGCTCCTCAAGTCTCATCCCAGCTCACAATGACCTTGGATCAAAACCTGCACTGAGCATCCTGTCCACACTTGACCCCAGTCCAGTGCAGGGCCTGAGGTGGTGAAGAGCTGGGTACACTCACTGGTGCTGTTGAGGCCTTGGGGCCCTTTCCCAACCTATATGAAGCTGACCAGTCTGGCAGACAGTGGGGACAGAAGGAGCCACACAAGTTAACTATCAGATGAAGGGAACTGCGTCATTAATTACCCAGGAAGGTTATGCTAACCTTGGGGGTTGTGTCCTCTCTGCTGAGAGACCAGTGGAGAAGCCCATTGCGACCTCTGAGCTCAAAAAACACAATGCTGAGGACTGACATCTCACTCACAGGTAGTCACACCCAGCCCCAGCCCAAGTGATCTGAAGCAGCAACTTCCCAGCTGAAGGAAGCTTACATTTCCTTATCATCTGCTATAAATACAGCTGCACTGTTTTCCTGGCCATGTTATTCGTACTGTCCTTATCACACACACTCAGATAGCCAAAACACAGTCACGCACTTCGCAGTGTTCTTCTTCTCTATTCTGACCTTTTCCAAACCATTTATATTCACAACCCCACGCCTCCTGAAGCTCTTCTACGGCAATGGGTGACACTGCCCAGGACCTCCAACATCCGCATAGAACAGGTCAGTAAATGAACTTGTCTTCCTTTTCCCCTACTTTGCCATGCAGAGACCTAGCTCACAGTTAGGGAAGAATTCAAATGTCACTTCTGATAAACATTTATTTTTGGTGAGGAACATAATGTGTTTAGAAGCAATGGGCATGCGCCAAATCTTGCAGTATCTTGATTCTGCTCAGTGCTTCCGAATACCTTGGTCTTCTGCAAGGGTCACATTGCCTGGTCTCTAGGGCATTTTAAAAACAAGGGAAAAATACACTGAAGAAAAGGATTCCCAAGGTCTTGGACTGGAAGAGAGGCCACACTGAAACAACAAAACAGTGCTTTCAGATAGCCTGCATTGCGTCAGCCTGGAGACCAAAAGGAAACACCCCATAGCAAAGGGTCTGAGATGAGACAATGGCTGACAGAAGGTGCCTTCATTTCTGCACTGCCCAAAGCCAGCCAACACTTCACCTGCCTCACCTTTGGAACATAGCTTCAACTCCCTTGGCTGATTAGCTGGCAGGGTGGGGGAAAGTTTTACAAGTAGTTTCTGTATCCATAGCATATTTGATGAAGACAAGAAAATCTGACAGGTAGAAAGGAAGCCTGAACATGAGACACTTTATTATTGTTCTCTTGAATCAAAGCTGTCCTTCAGAAACACTACGAGCTTAATGGAATGAGCATTATAACCTAAGAGTTATGAGAAATACAGCACCAACCACTGCTGAGGCTTCACAAGCGATGTGAGTTTCTGTAACCAAGTATTAAGTTGTTTATCCTGAAATACTTGGGTAATTCACCCATCGCACGCATGGTGTAGGGGGTCACGTTCAGACGGCATCAAAAATCAGTAAATCTCTTTTCCCTGCTCTGCATTCAAGGTCTAAATTTCAACCAGGAGGATATTCATTCCTGTGGTTTTATGGCATTTATATGTCAAGTCTAGGCAGGAACTTGAAAATGGAGTAGTGCTATGATTTGTATTCCCACTGAAGGAAAAAGGTTGAAATTTAAAAACAGTTGAACTCGGTTTTGATCTGATCATTGGAGGAAAGATACTAGGAAGACATTTCATTTGTACTGTCTTCTAAATTTAAACCAAAATAGTTCCTGGGTTTTTTTTCTTTCTAGTAATAAAAAGAAAGTCCAACAGTCCTGATATGGACTAGTCAAATCAGGCACTTCCCAATGATCTACAAGTCTGGATCCCGGATTTTAGTTCCTTTCTATCTACAAACCAGCACAGCTTTACCTCTTCCTTTTAAGAGCTACTACCTTACAAATCTATTTTAGTCTGACAAGAGACTATACCTCCTATGTCTGTACACAGGTCTAAATGTACTCATTTGCAGACAACATTACCTACATCAAAGACAGCCCCCTTCATCATTTCATCCACCATTATCCCACTGTTGATCATACTGAAACACACTTCGATATGCGTACCACCAGACACTGTCAAGCACCTCACATAGGGGCACCAAAGAGAACCAAAGGAGAAACCACAGAAAATGGAAATGACACTTTCAGATGCTCATACAGACACAACTTTCCCTGCTTCTTTCTTTTGAAGATGAGTTTCAGATACTCAGTTTGGACATACACATTCAAACACTCCCAAAACTTTGACTTTGGATGTGAGTGGTAGTTGGTACTTCTCTGGTTTTGCTACACAGTCAAATGCATCAAAAGACAATGAAGGAGGCTGAATGATTCATGGTAATGGAATGAAATGCCATTCACAAATGTTTTGTCACTTACTGTATTGAAACCACTTCTGAAGATGTCTCAAAAAGCCTTTTGATATTAGCACAATTAAAAACAATGCAATTAAGCAATCCCATAATATTTCTGTATGTTATGTGAACGGGACCTTGAGTGACCACTTTATTCAACCCCCTGATAAATGGCTGCTCCTGACAGAAGGCTGTTATTCTGTAAGATGCCTTAGATAGTTGCATAACACCAAGGAATTCAAATCTTCTCGTCCCAGAGGCATTTTGGCTCACCAAACTTCAGCTGTTCAGCTTTGGTGTTTGGTCTAGCCTACATGTTTCAAACCATCTCAAGTCAACCAAGAGAGATTCACCTCCCAAGAGCCATTCTGCCCACTTTAAAATTGATGTCTGAAATTAATGGGAACATTTGCTTTCTAAACATATCTCTCTTTCTTTACTGACTACCTAAACATCTGCCTGGATGTCTTATCATTTTTCCTGCTGTGTCTGTCATATGAGAAGGTAGTATTTATGTATGTACCCAACTTGTTACACATATCTCCATACCGATTTCCTGTATTTCAAGCACATTATTATGCAAGCATGCATGATTTAATGTCTGTATACCCCACAGCATTACAAAAGCTTTCAACAAGATATAGATAAAAAAAACCCTTCCAAAATGCTAGCCATCCCAGATCCCTACCTGCTGGGCAGTTGCATCGCTGGTGTGTATCTCGAACTTCTCGATACCTTGGCAAATGGAACTTTAATTTCTGTCAAGGGAGAAAAAGGAGCAAAAGGATTCATCAATACCATTGAAACCAAAGCCCCAAATTCTTAGGAAAGTGAGACTAGGGGTTGCTGTCTGAGCAGAGATGGGAGAGACAGAGCAGAACAGTTTGAGAACATAGAAAGGCATTAAAGTTCATAGCCTTGAACAAGAAATGTGGGGTTTGATTGGAAGCAGGCTGGGGGAGTTTCGTAATGGCCTCCAAATGTTATCCTCCTGACAGGCATTACAAAATCAAGAGCCAGCAACGGGAATGAAGAGGTGACTGTGTCCTCATGAGAAAGCCGCATTTCTCAGAAGACCCATGCAACAAATGAAAAATGGAGCTCTGAGGCAGGTACTCTTCGCCCTCTGCAGCAGACTCTCTATGCTCAGGGAGACACCTGGACAGATGGAAGGGTCCCACTGAAAAATTATGACTGAAGGTAGCCTGAAAACAGCAGCAACATTTCCTGAAACCTTCAGAGCTGTAAAGCCTTATTTTTCTCCAAGTGCAGAACAAGAAAAAAATCCATCAAGAACTTCCACAAGGTGGAATGATGTCAAAATTATCCATTTTCAGTGTGTTTAGATTTCTAATGGTGCTGGTGTTTCAGTCGCCTACTTTCTGGCCCTACCTGATTATCTCTTTAAGGGGAGATAAGTGTCCATCTGAGGCCACCCCATCTTCCCTCACTGGGAATGTCATTAAAATTGACCTTTGTCCTTAGCAAAACGCATTTTAGGGACAGCATCCATGCCAACACTCATACACTTTATTAAAATAACTGCAATTAAGTGAGGAAAATGCAAATCAATCCAAATAAGTTATTCATTAATGCTTGTGAACGGCACTTGGTTAATGATTTGAGATGATTTGAGAAGACTGAGCTACCAGGGTGCCTGTGCTAAAGAGTCACTCCCTCTTCCCTTCTAACTCTGAAGCCCAACTGTTTATCCCAGTTGCACCCTTTTACTGTCTGACCTACTTCACAACCAGGGCCAATGTTGTCAATAAGACAGCTTTATGTTGGGCTCAACAGAAGCTCCTGCTCAGGATCATATAGAAATGACTTGATTTTCACAAGTAAGCGAGGACCTTCCAGCAAGAAGGCATCCATTTTGGGGAAATTTATTTTAGTAAGGAAAAAAATAAAGCAACACATTTTTGCCTGGGATGAGAGAAGGCAGTACTAGCTGGAACAGTTCCATTTTTTCACTTTGAAAGGACTGGCTTCCTTATTGCAAGTCAAAATCAGTAAGCGTTGTTGTGACTGACTAGAAATTGAATGTTTTCAAAGCTTTGTTTGTTATTTTGCATGGTAGGCTGAAATGCTTTGATAGTGAGTTGATTTGATATCAAGGCAAGGAGAGGGTTTCAGGGGAGGAGAATTGCCAGTTCCCATACAGCATTTTATCTCTGTTTACCTTCTCAGTTTAAAAGCACAGATATGTGAATCTCTGCTTTTGGGCACATTCCCATGTAGCTGTCACCCCCAGATGGCATGGCTGTGCTCCACAGCACTGCCCAGCTTCAAATACTTTGTGCTAATGGTCAAACATGGGCACAAACGGGACAGAAGAGCCTTTATTTGGGCACTTTCACTGGTATGTAGATATATGCGTTCCTGTTTCTATCTACACATGTGCCAACCAAAATGTCTGAACACAAGCCTGTCACATTTGAGTGGGGTACCCATGATTGGAAATCAGGCTTAACACAGGGGAGGGGTGATGGTTCATTTCCTAACCAGTGAAGGTCCGAACACCCTTGGCTGCAGCAGGGCCCTTTATAGGACAGAAATCTGCAAGGAAACATGCAACAGGTCCCTGCCCCGTCATGCTCAGAGGCACCCCAGGGGGCAAGGGAAATGGCAAGGGGAGGAAGGCGGAGTTATAGCATGCTGCAAGAAGCCTTGTTTGGGTTGCTCTACTGGTGCATAAGGAAAGGAGCAACATAACTGGACTTACTAAGGAAGTGATGACCCAGCAGGACTTGAGCATTACCAGGAGAGGAATGGGAGCAATAGCATTTCCCCACAACTGTATCTGGCAGGTGAGGGTAGTGGAAACACCTGGGACAACTGAAATAGCCTTCTCAAGGATGGGAGCCCCTTGGGAGAAAGGTGTGGGTACTGCTGAGCAGGGCTAGGGGCACAGCCCCAGAGCTGGTACTGTGCAGGCATTTTCCCCATCCCTGGCTATCATGGTGCCTCCCTGGATCCCAGGAGCTCTGCAAATCCCTGTGAGTGCAAAGGGCAATGATGCCGCGGGATTGCTCACCTTCAGTGTGAGGCAAAACCTACCAGGAATTCAGGAGCACTGGAGTTCACTTTCCTGCGCAGTCTATTAAACAAACATTGACTGAAAGAGAAAAACTCCTTGGCTTGTGGAGACCTCAGTTCAAATTTGGGTTGAGACGGTGAAACAAAACATATTCCTGGCATTTTCTGCTTCCCTCATTTTCTGTGTGCAATATACCACCTGGTCCAATATGAGAAGGTGGTTTTGCTCAGGAGAGCAAAGAAAAAGGTCTTTCCTCTAAAACTGGCCTTTCCAAGAGAGAATTTTCATTCCCAGGCAACACAAAACCATTCAATTCTAGGGCAAGGCTGACTTCTGTAAGCAAAAATAAAAGAATATGGTCTCTGAGAATCCAGTGTTTACAATCTCCTTTCTTGGATCTGCGGTTTGCTTTTTCACCTGGGGAACACCTAAATCATGACACATCAGAGCAGCAACAGGCTACCTCTTGCCCTGGCAGAAATGCTGAAACCATTTCTTACAGAGAGGTTTGTCAGCATAGCCTTCTTGCTCTTGCCTGTCGTGTTTTCCAGTGACACAGCTGCTTCACTTTCCCCTCCATATATAAAAGGGATCAAAAAAGCCTTTGCAAGCACTGGGCCCAGAGCTGATCAGCTCTGACATGGGGACTGTGCACCTCTGTGCATCACTGAGTGCAAAGAAGGGGAAAAAACTCTGTCTGCAAGAGGGAAAGGCCAGAAGGGTTGGGCTGAAACACTGCTGGAAAAAGGCAATAATGCCAGTGCTGGCTTTTCACATGAGTTTTGTTAACTCAACCCTAGCATCACACAACAGGGATGGCTTGGGTGGACACAGCAGTGAAAGAGAGACCTTTCCTGACACTAAATGGCCATGGCTGTGGCCTCCTAAACCTTGCGTCTGTCTATTTCGGATGGGCACTTGAGATTAGGTGAAAGAGAAGGCACTTCTTCAAAGGGGGCAGATTAATAGCTCTTTAGCAGACATAGTTGTTTGCAGTCACCCGGGGAGGTGAAATCATTTCCCACCACTATCTCCAACAGCTAAAAGAAACATGTCTCAAATAGATAATCTATTACAACCATCAGGAGGATTTCAAGGGCGGGTGGTTTTGTTAACTCTTATTGTTTTATCTCCAATTTCACTTTTTTTTCTTAAAGGCGCAGCTCCTGGAATCACAGGACGAAGTGGCACAAAGCAAAAGGAAGCAGCAAGCCTTCTCAGATGGAGCAAAAACCTTGGAAGTTACACCATCTAGGTTCAAGGATTGCAAGCAGCTGAAAGGAAATGGGGCTTAGCTACCAGAGATATCGGAAGAAAAAAAATCTCATAATTTGGGGATATAAAACACTAAGCTAAAATTCAAGGCAGGGGATTTGCTCAGAGGAATCTTGATGACCCTGTGAAGCAGAATTGAGCAGTGTGCTTTAAGACATTGAAGCAAGAGAAAAAAAGCAGCTTTAAGTCAGGAGGGAAAGGGAGTTTTCAGGTGTGCTTCCTTTGCTTGCATAAATAAGGTAAGAATCTCAGGGAAACGAGCCTGAGAAAGCAGTGAGGTAGCAGTTAGGAAATAATGAGGACCAGTGCTCCCTCTCCATCCATGGCACTCACTGAATCCCTTCAGCATCACTAAAGACATGACAAACACCTTCAACACAAGCCCTGAAAGGCTGAGCACACTCAGCACAGTGCAGAGGAGCAGCTGATTTTATCCAGGTCTACAGGATAACTGCTGTTGTGTTACACACACATGCACTTCTGTACCTACAAGCACACAAATTCTGTTGGGTTTTTTTTCGCAGCAACAGCACTGAATCCATCCTGCTCTTCACCCTGGAAAGCTTTTGGCAAACGAAATACCATCAAATATTAGCCAGTATGGGAAAAGACCTTGTTTTCTTCTTTGGAAAGCTTTCCTCTCCTGCAAATGCCAGTAGTAAGTTTATTTGTGCTTTCTGTATGATTTTATGACATCCCATAAATGAGGAGGAATTCCAATGCCAATGTGCAGCTAAAGTTCTCCCTGAGCTACCTGCTCCTGGTTCATTCCTCACAGAGGCTTTTGTGGGAAAACTTAGTCAATTTGTGTCTGGTAGAAAATTCCCCTCTGGTATTCGCTGACACCAGCCAGAGGTTTACACAGTAGTGAGTGAAGCAGCACTGGCCAGACTGCTTCTGGGAAAGCATCTGCTGCCCTCTCCTTGCTCATCCTGAACTGAGATGAAAACACTGCCCCAGCCAGCTGTGGGTGATCAAAAACTGGGCTCCAAGACCAGGAAAACATCCCCACCAGCTGGCTTAAAATTCAAATTTTAGGCAAACCAACCCAGCTCCTCTCCCTGCAAGTTTGAGTTATTTTTGCCTGTCTGGAAGAAGGGCATCTAACAGGACTCCGGCATTTTGCACTTTTCAGTGTGATCTGCACAGCATCCCCATGGCTGCTCACAGATCCTTGGAAACCTTTGGTCCACACCTGAGCAGAAAATGTGGCACAGCCTAGAGGGCATCACATACTACAGCCCAGAGCACAAAGCAGTACAGGTTCTGAACATAGCCATAGAGCTCTTCTACCAGCCCTTGCAGACTGCTTCTTCAGGTCCCTCCAGCTGATCTTCACAGCCACCAGAACTAGAAATGTGCTCCTGTGCCTGTGGGCTGCCCTAACCTCCAGCTTCCCTGCCAGGCTCAGACCAGCTCTTTCCAAAGCCAGGATTTCTTTAAAGTTTGCTACTTTATTTTGTGATGGATAACACGGAGCTGGCAGCTGTGAAACCCATTAAGGCTGAAACACTAGGAAACTGTGAGGATGTGGCAGGGAGACGCAGTGAGGATCTAAGAAGGGGGGAAATGAGTATCCCACTTTCATGTTCACTTATGGCAAGCCCGGCTGCAGCCCCTCTCCCCCCAGTCATGCTTGGCACTGTCATTTGTTTTTCTCATTTTATTTCTCCTATGCTTTCCCTGCTTTCTTTTATCTTTCCTGGTTTTCTCCATCCTTGTTCCTCACAAGCCAGTCTGGGAGACCCATTCAACTTAGACGCACTTTAGACCTAATGAAAAGAAGGACCAGGGGGTTTGATTTTCTTTCTTAAGCAAAAGCCCCCTATGCCACCCCACTGTCTGTGTGCCAGCAGCCCCCCACCCTGCACCTTGAGCCACTTGGCCCACACCAGTGCCTCTGGTTGAGCTGCGGAGTTCTGAAGCAGCTGGTTTAGGAGCTCAGCTGAAGCAGGCAGTGGAGTCAGGGAGTGTCCCCTCCCCAGGGCGCACAGCCATTCTTCCCTCCAGAGTAGCAGAACTTCCCAGGTGTAAACAGACAGGAGAGCTGGGCAAGGCATCTCTAGTCCTTCACAAGCTCCAGCACCTTTCTCTAGGCAATTTTTGAAGCTGAGGCATAGTGGGGAGGTGGTAACCCTGGTGGTACCCAGAAGCAAGTACTGGTTCCTCAGGCAGTAGTTTCTGTCCTATGGCTGCTCCTTTCACTGACTGTGAGGGGGGCTGGGGCACCCCCAGGGGCTCAGGAGGGGCAGCTCAGAAAACAGGGCATGTGGGCATCATGAGAGCTCCATTTCCTTGCTAAGCCAGGCTATAAAAAGGCGGAAAGGTGCCTCAACCAGCAGGACACAGGGGGCCATCCGGCCCCGGGCACCAGTCCCAGGAGGCATCCTGTGGCATGTCTCAAATCACTTGGTAGAGATAAACTGTGACTTCCCAGGAGACTTGCGCCAGCAGCAACAAGGGGACCACTGCACGTTACTCCCTGTCCATGGCAGGGAAGGAGTCCTGTGCAAGGGTGCAACCAGGGGACACAGGTCCATCCACTTGCAACACTTCTGCCTCCCTGAAAACTTTTTTTCTGTGGGTTACTGCCACATGGGCCCTGTTACTCCCTTATCCCCCATCCAAAGAGGGCACTCAAAGCTACACCCTTCAGCTCCTAAGGTGTTTGCTAACTCGAGGTTCACAACTTTTGGCTGCAAACCCCAGCTGATCCAGGAACTGCTCCCACGCCACCTACAAACAGTAACTAAGCCTGTCAGGTGTAGGTTTAAATTCCTTGCCACAGACCTTCACTGGTCCTAAAAAGTAGGGTTGGGGGGCTAGGGGGTGATCCTGGTCCCCCTGGGTGCCAAGTAGTACTGCCCCAAGGCAAGTCCCAATAGCTGCTACTCTGATCATTCCATTCCTCTCTTCATTTGGCAATAGAAGCTCAGGAGATTTTTTTCAAACACAAACAATTTTTGGGATAGCTGAAGAATATCTCCAGCCAGTCTCAAGCCAAGGCTAGAAAAAATGGAGAAAAGCAGAGGTAGGTAGAAATGGGCCTTAGCCACGAATCTCAGCCCCAAGTCTCTCCTGGAGCTGCGAGAACAGGTCAATGTGAACATGCCTGGAGAGTTCAGAGATGTAAGCCACCATCTGCTCCCTGACACATGAAAAACACTTCAAAGCCCCAATGTGGCAAGGAATACTACAGGATACTCATCCTGTCCAGGGTAGAGGAACCTGGGCAGCCTGCAGAAGCATCCAACACAGCAAAGTAGAAGGCGTAGGCAACAAACAAATCTGCTTCTGGACCCTCTTAATTGACCAGCTGAAACTCATCAATTGAGGCTCTCACACAGCCTCAGAGAAAGAACTCACTGGCTTCAGTGGACTTTGGATGGGGCTCATGCAGGCATAGAACAGCCAAATGCTCTGCACTGATGCTGTGGCAGTGTCAGTGTGTCTCATTTTCATGAGCCAGGAACTGTGGAAGAGGTCAGGGCTGGCATGGCAGCAAAGCAAGCCCATCATGACATTAGTGTGTTCGTAGTTACCTCCTTACCAGCTGTGTCATGCCTTGCCTGTCCTTCTTCCAGGGACTCAAACCCACACTGAATTCCCAGGTTTAACCCCTAGCTCTCTTTTGTCAGGGAATGTCACCAGTCACCAGAGAAGGCTGGAGGCTCTTCCCTCCCTGCCAGTAGCAGGAACGAGGCTTCTCCCTTTGCAAAGTGCTGGAACTCAGCTGTGGCAGAGGAAAGCAAATACCAGGCAGGTTTGAGAGGTGGGAGGTACCTGAAGGCACGTGAAATTCAACATAGCAGCATCACTTATGCAGAAGTATATTTTTAAGGGGCGGGGGGGAAACAACCCCCAAAACAGATAATGCAACTATGCAAGCATGCACGCGCCTAAAATCTACAGTACACGCAAAATGAAAGGACACCAACCTCATCAAGCAGTTGGTCAACTCTTCCCAAAATAGCCGTCTCCATTTGGTCTGCTGAGAGCCAGGCAGGGATCTGTGTGGGTCTGTCCGCTTCCAAGTGGGACACCCGGGACTGCAGATCAGAGGTCCGAAAGTACAGCAGGAGGCTCAGCACCAGAGAAAGCAGGGAGATACCGGGCAGCCCCGAGCCCAGCAGGAGAGGGAGACGGCAGCATCTCTCCCTGTCGCTGGTCCTGGGGGGAGCCACGCACGCCCTGTCAAAAGCTGCTTCGCTGACGCCTTTCCAGCTCTTCTCTTCCAACATTCCCTCCCTGTCCTGAGAAACAATAAATAAATAAATACAATAAATAAAGCCTCGCTCCTACTCCAAGAAGCACAATCCAGAAGGCATAGAAAAAGAGCGTCCAAGGGGAGATCCCAGTGCCAGCAGATGACAAATAACAGCAATAATGACAAAAGTGGATGGGAGAGATCTTTAAAAAATAAAAACAAACCACACACACATAAAAGGGATGTAGAAGAAAAAAAAAAAAAAAAAATCCAACTGCAGCAAAGAGTGGGAGGGGGGAGAAAAATCTGATGAGGATTTTTTTTTTCTTTTCCCCTTTCTGTGTTTCAGTCTTTTGGTTCGCTGATTGGGTTTTGTTTCCTTCTAAGCTGCCAGTTTCAGTTCCTTCGCAGACTGGCCAGGAGCTCGCACATGAAAGTCCCCATTAGAAAGAGGTAATTCTCAGCTGCTCCGGCGACGTTGTGCTCTGGCTGGTTGTGGCTCCCCTGTAACATGACACACTCCCTCCGAACTACGGAGCTGGGATGAGCGAGCTGTGCGGCTTCCCAAAGTAACCTCCTCTGCTCGCCCTCTCTCTCCACCTCTCCCTAGCTGTATGATTTATTTATTTATGCAAAGCGCCGGGGTGGGATCGGGCAGCGGGACGCCCCTGTCCCACTCGGTCCCCGAAGCACCTCTCCGCCGCCAGCCCTTCCCTTTGAAGTGGCTCTCGTCTATGTTATTTATAGCAGCAGGAAAGAGATTGTGAAGCAGAGGCTGGGCTCACACCAGCCTGCGTCTCCTTCCTCCCCACAGCCGAAGGCTCTTTACGGGATGGTACAAACGGGCTGTCACATCCCTTGTGCAGACCCCGGGACAGTCCAGGGGCACCAGCAGCGGGGTATTTTTACCGAGATATTTTGAAGAGAGCAGCCAGGCAGAGTGAGAACCAGAGAGAAACATTTGGAAACAAGAGCTGGTATCTGAGGGCTCTGCAAAAACCAAACAAGGAGCAATACCCAGACCGGCAAGCTGCAGTGTGAGGAGGGAATCTTCTGGGCTTGATTTGGGTGTATAACCCGCCGAGCCTGGGGGGCACAGAGGGTGCTAGAGGAACTCATCTGCTGAGGCCCTCTAGTGAAGTAGAGCTTCCTCTCACCTTCTCCATGCTCCTCCAGGCGTGGGACACCAGGCAGAAACCCACCTTGGCAGGGAGCAGTCTCCCCAATGCGTGCCTTAGGACAAAGCCTCTTTCTGTTCTTCCAGAGCAAGGGAGGCCCACCTCTCCCAATTTTTCCAAGCATGACATACAATATTTTATCCTCCAGGGTGACATGCAGGCCCTGCAGAGCCCCTTCCTGTCTGTCTGTCCATCCTTTGATCCTCTTCTTGAGAGCACACAGCAGTGAAGGAGCACAGGGCCCACTGTGGTGCACAGTCATTAAAACCTGGGCAGTAAACTGGTCTCCTAAAATCTGGGTCCCTTGTGGCTCTTTTGCTGTCATTTACACATTCTAAATGAAGATTTTGCATGCAGTCTCTGCTGGAAGTTACTGGCAGAGAAAACTCATATCCATTTCTCACCCGGTCTCTGGTTCAAAGAGCTGGAAGAAATAGACCTTCTGAGAGCAGGTTAAAGCAAGCACAAACTGTTTCTTCTCTACCTGATAAATCCTTAGAGGGCCCAGTAGCACACAGCCCCAATTCTTTGAATGGCCTCATGTCTTTCATAGCCACTCGCTTCCCAAAACAGAGTTCTAGCGTCTGCAAGGCAGGAAATCCTTTCTTTATTTCTCTTAGCAGGTTTCTTGTCATCTCACTGCTCAAATTCACATTGCTGCTCTGGCACGCATGGAAAATATCCCTCTGATGGCTACAGCCTTTCAACAGTTTCTCATATGAGTGGGTCAGAGCTGTGTAACCTACAGACCCAGTGCATGTAGATTGTCTATTCATTTGGGAGGCACAGCCAACCCCAATCTCCTACACCCTCTTCTGTCTCTTCCCAGGTATGCCCACATCAGCAACCTATTTCTTTGTGAAAGGAAAAGGAGTATTTGAGGCTGTGGCTCTGCCAGAGAGAAACTATGGTCCATGAAGTTACCTAAGATGCCATCTGCCATCACCGCAAATAAACAGGCAGTGAAAAATGAAGGGGAGACACTTAGTGGCTGATGCAGCATTTGGGAAGCAGAAAGCTACACAGATAAGTAACAGTTGGCAATTGGTATACTGGGCATCCTAGAGAGCTCTGAAGTAAGCCGCTTAAAGACTAAGGTTGTACTACTGATAACTACAGCTACCTGCCTGTGCTATATGTAGTTTCACTGGACTCTCTCTCTCTCCTTTATACCAGCCCAAGCACAAAAATCACAAAAATGCACCCTCTAATCTGAAAACAGAGATCTGGTGGGTGTCTACATTTCATTTCCCCACACTGGCTGGGGAGAGCTCTCTGCTCATTTGCTCTGATTTGTGTTCGAGATCCTGCTGTCCAGACACAAGCATTGCCTGAATGACTATAAGTGCCTTTTCCTGCCTCTCTGCCAGCCCCTCTTCAGCTGATCAGTTCATTTAGGAGGTATATCATAGGTGCTGCAGGCTGGGGAGCTGCACTCAGCCAGGTTTCATGCAGAAGCTTTAGTTGCAGATGTGTGGGAGGGTAATTTTTCTATCCATGAAGCATTAAGGAACCGTGTCATCCCATGCCAATACAACTGGACTAATTTAGCTAAGAACCTGAGCCAGCTGCGTGTGTTGAGTTTGCAGCTCTGCTCACCAAACAAGCTGCCTCCAGAGATGGGCCCCAGCACGTGGAGTCATCATGTCACTCCTTGAGTTGAGCACAACCCAACCTTTAGCTTTCTGAGCAGTCTAAGAAGTTGTGGTTACCAGCCTGAAAACAGTCCTCCTGTGAGTTTGTGACTCTCGAGGCTAGTCAACTAGAAGTAGATGCTCAATTGCAATCTAAGGGAGTAATTTCACTGGGTGGTGACTCTTAAGGCAGGCTAGAATCCCCTTGATACACCAAGCTTGAGGCTCTATCGCTTTCTCCTCGAGGAGGCTGATGCAATTTGTTACAAAGACTGTAACCATGAACTTCCACTGCTTCCAAGAGGCCCCCCAGGGCAGTTACGGATCTCAGCACAAGTATGTAATGATGTCTGAAGCAAATCTAAAGAAATATATACTTCCCACAGCAGCTGAACCCCCTCTGTACAATGAAAGAAAGCATTTAACATCTAGCACATGGTACTGGGTCAATTGACAGGTTGGACATGGTTACATGCAGGTATGCGATCTTCCAGGTTTGTTAGTCTGTGGCTGGTACAAGCACTTTGTCTTTTCAGGCCATGTGTACATAGGCAAAATGCCTTACAGAATGGTTGCAACAGACTCAAAGTGCTCACCAAGGGGCATGATGCTTTGGGATTCTTCATGTGTGGTCTCACTGCAAGAGACCATAAACCCTCTTTGACTCCAGGTAGGAAATGTGGGCATGAACTGCACTACACCACAGGCCAGGAATGGAAAAGCTGGGCACAGACAAAGTTCTCACTTCTACACACATGGTTCAATCCCGAAAGGTATCTGCAGCAGATATTGCCATACCTTGGGCCTGGAAAGGGCTGAGCAACAACAGCAGGTCTTCCTCACTTTTCTTCACTTAGAGTGGAGCCTTTAATTAAAAAAAAAAAAAAAAAAAAGAGAGAGAAAAAGTGTCCTTCCTGTCACTAACTGCAAAATGAAGCCAACTGCATGGAGATGGCTTTGTGCTCAGTCCCTGAGGAGAACTTCCCCTTTTCAGCCCATTTACTAGGGAGGAAAAAAAAACCCAAAACACCCCATTTCCCTTTTTCCTTCTGCTCCTTTTTTGTTTTTTTTTCTCTCTCTCAGGAAACACAGGGTCTTGGTGTGCTTGAATGAGCCATTAACTAGCAGCCAACATCTCTAGCTATTATAAATATATTAACTCAAGGCCTTTCGTTGCATTTATTAGACTCAAGAACAACATCTGGAAACAGATGTTTTCTGAGTGCAAAGGAGAGGAGGGAGGAGGGGGGAAAAAAACAAAGGGGGAGAAAACAACTCTTGCAAGTGGAAGTACATCGGAGTCTGCAGACCATCCCTTTACTAAATGCTGCTCAGATGGGCACTGCGAGGGGCCAAGGCCCATGCAGTTATCTCCCTCCTAGGCAAGGCAGTGAGAGTAGACCATGTCAGGTAGGTCTGAGTGAAACAGCAGTAGGGGAATAGGAAAACACCCAGCTTTCAGGCCCTTGGTGAGGAATGGTCATAACCCAGAAAAAAAGGGAGAGTTGGAGGAAGAGATTTGGATTTGGGTTTGGTTGAGGTTTTTTACCTCTTTCCTAGTAAGGTCATGGACCTTTCCTAGTCCTCAGATTTTCTGTATCCCAGTGAATATCAGGCTCATGGTGGGGTAACATCAGCCCTCCTGCAGCTTGTCAGTGTCTGCCGCAGGGACCCACAGAGTGGGAAATGTCTATGGTCTCCGTGGGAGACAATGTCCTGTCTGCCCCAAGCTGCCCTTCCTCAAAGGGCAAGCAGAGTGGAAATCTCACATCCTAAGGACTGTAAAGGACCGAAGGATCCTGCTCTGACTCAGAGTCTCAGTACCACAGCTTATGTTTAGATACCATTTAGAGAACTACATAGTGTTACTAGAAGCAAGAAGCAAGCAGACACGAGTACTTAAAAATATATCCCATGACATTACAGGTGAAACTCTTCTCAACTAGATACACTTAAGCTGAAGCATAGAGATACCTAAAGGTACAACACAGGTCTGAGCTCAAAGCTTCCCTCCATTTCTTTTGAGGGAAATGCAGTGGCACCCATATGCATACACGTGCTTTTTATAAGGAAAACAACAACAAAATCACACTCCAAATCCCAACACAACCAGTATTTTGTCATCTTTAACCCCAAGTTCACCTCTGACATCTCCAGCCCTGTCTCTCCTCTGATAAGGAGCTAGAGATAATTTGCTGGTCAGGTCAGTAATACTGGGTATTACCTACCTAATTTGGCAGTTGTTTATTGGAAATATCAAGTAGCCCATGGAGCAGAACAATTCCCCCCTGAGGAGCTGCTCTAACCCATTGTGGAGTTATAGAATAAAGAGACATTTGATCCTTTGGGAAAAGGGTTATGAAGATACATGGAAAAAATGTACTGGCTGCACATAGTAATATCATGGCTGTTTTCAATCATTTGGTCTTCTACAAAACAAAAGGGCTCGCTTCACAATATGAACTGCTAGCCTTGACACCAGCAAGAGCAGAAAGGAAGAAGTTAAGCTAGTAGTATCTGATTGGGACTTTATATTTTCATAACCCCAAAATGCCTGAGCTCATTGTTGCCTCCCTCCCATCAAAGCCAAACCAGCTTCATGCAGCCACAGTGATGGGAACCTGTCCCCAGAGCTGTGCAAGAACAACTAGCAGAGCTGGCCTGCACCAGGGGAGGGAGTGGGAGCCCAGCCACCAGCAGCTCCTGCAGAGCTTGGGTCAGAGCCTTCAAGGGAGGATGAAGCAAATGCAGCTTTTTTACAGTCTGGAGCCAACCCTTCCTAAAAGCTGACCATCCCTTCTCCCTCACCCCCCGCAGAGGGAAGGCTTTGCAAGAGAACACTAGGCAGTAAGCGGTGGATGCACAGTTAATCTGCCCATGTTCTTCCTTATGTTTTCAACTAACCTCTCACCTTTTGTTCAGAAGATGAGGGGAATGGCTTTGAGCAAACCAGCCTCTGCACCCTTCTTTGTGGAGGAAAGAATTTTTTTCCTCTCCCACAGAAGCATTTCATGGCCAAGCTCAGGGTGGGAAGAAGCTTTACTCTTTTCAGCAGCAGTTTGGGGCATTTATCCTCCTGGTGCCATTGGATTTTGCTATTATCTTGGTTCTTGCAAAGCCTAGATGGGAAAGAGAAGCTAATTAACAGCAACAACATCATTAAAAATAAGACAAGAGAAAGCCTGCATCCCTGCAGCACTATTCCCCCACATCTTGCTAGCCTAAAAATTTACAAAGCAGACTGTGGGAAATGAGGTTTGCACAGGTCTGAGATATACCTACACCAGGAAATGTGCTTTGGAACCACTTGCCATTTTGGTAAACCTGGGAAATCACTGGCGCAGACCATCACTACAAGCTCTCAGCACAGCTAGAGTAGCACAAAGCAGCACTCAGACAGAATGTTAAAAATCTGCTCATACAGGTGGAAAATAAGGGTAAGATTTTCAGGCATCAAACCAGCAGAGCCAGCTCTAAAGGTAAGCACCAGCTATCCCAGGCAGAAAACATTCTCCAGCACCAGGTCCAAGGAAGACCTGCTCAGGTCCCTGCTGCAACTCCCCTCTGGCTCTTACTGAGCAGAAAACCTCTTTTAATTAAAGCCAAACTCAGGCATTGTCTGCTCAGTTAGTTACTCATGCACTGAATTGCTCACCATGGCGCACTGGCATGCATGGGACTGATAAATCAGAGCACTGATTTGCATTTGGATTTACAACTAAATTTCATGAGAAGCTACTGAATACCTTCAGCCTCACTGCCCAGCTGAGCTATTGCATCCACCCTAAATCGCACCCTCTTGCTGCCTGTCCCTCAGTTCTGCCATGCACTGGGTTCCCATTCATCCTCTGGCACACCTGCGTTCTGGTTGCATTGATGTGGTGTGAAGGCATAGGGCAAGCTGGAAACCCCAAAATCCTGAGGCCAAATAGACCTGCTCAGGAGACACCACATGCCCAGAGGCAGGAAGAGTTGTGTCACAGCTCTGTCTAGGAAACCAAAGCCTAAAGCGCTGGGGCAGGCGTATATCCCTGCACAAGCAGCCAGGGAACCCACAGCAGCTTTATACTGACTTTGAAGTTAATGAATCAGAGCTGGGAGGATTAGGAAACCCAGACTAAGTGTCAACTGCACTGGGGGAAGCAAAAATAATGAAACAAAGCTCCCCCATAAGACTGATTGTTTAGGTGTCCAGAAGCAAAGGGGAATGGATACAGCAAACTCAGGAAATTGAAAACAACTTTTGGTACACACTTCCTCTAGCTCCAACACTTGGTCTTTTATCAAAGCCCATGCAGACTCTGACAGCAGTGTGCAAAGCAGCTCTGCTTTTTGGTAATGCAAAAGACAGGCTAGCAGCCGGGAGGTTAGTAGCTAGTGGAGCCGAATCAGAGTCAATTTCTTTGGAAATTGCTCACAGACAAAAGGCAGAAGACAAGGAGTACTGCTAGTGTACTTCTGCAACACCACTGCTTCTCCTGCACATGAGAAAGACCTCCCTTGTGCCCTTTGCCTCCCATGCTGCAGCTCTCCACATCTTGTCCCTGCACTCCAGGGGGAGAGAAAGCAAAGTTGAAGAAAAGCAGGAAGGATGTAAGTCCCCATCCCCGGGAGCAGGTTGATGGTGTCAAAGAGCAGCATGGCTCTCTCCATCAGGGATTTCCCTCCCACCACTGTTGCTTTCACAGCCCCTGATATGAACCCCCCCAAAGCAGGGTGGTTAACCTGTCTTATTAAAGACAGGTCTATCAGTAAATCCTCAGCCATCTATCAAGTCTTTACCAGCTTCTGGGTATTTAGCTGCCATGGGGAGCTTGTGTCCTTTTAGCAGCAAGGGGATAGTGGAAAGATACTTTCCACCCCACTTGCCCGAAAGGCCAGTTCACATGCGGGATGTGAACTGGGCACACCCAAGACTGCACTATTCCATAAACGCACTGTATCCCCATCAGACTAAGTACCCAAGGGGCATGTCCAAAGCAGAGTACTAAGAAAAGGGCTTGTTTTAAGAGAAAGGGACCAATTTCTCTCACTTGGGACTCATTAAAGTCAATGGAAAATTGTCCTTTTTGGCTTCCCTAGACATTGCCACTTATATCTCATGCCAGCTTGACGTCGACATTATCATTCCAGATTTATGCTGGTTCAGAAGAAGATAACCCATTAGTCCCAATGAGGAGAGAGCTGAGTGCTCTAGCCACAAAGCTCAATATCCATGTGGAGAAGCCCAGCCTCCCATTTTTACCACAGGCATCTGAAACCACCACTGGATGCATTATAACATTCTCCTCAATAAATCAGTTCTATCCACTTTGTATGCATAAGAATAAAAATAATTGG
Source organism: Psilopsiagon aymara (assembly GCA_024733675.1). NCBI lineage: Eukaryota > Metazoa > Chordata > Aves > Psittaciformes > Psittacidae > Psilopsiagon > Psilopsiagon aymara. The sequence continues at coordinate 72,580 of JANRGW010030842.1, read as the reverse complement.
AAGTTACACTGGAGTACTGGTACCTGCTTCAAATTTGAAGTGCCTGTTGCTGATTACAAACACAGGGAGTAAAGTATATAAACTTACTAGATCAATATTAAAAAGTAGTAAACACACCCTTACAATTTCCCTTTAAGGACATTCGCTTATAATGGTAGTTCACATCCTTCAGGCTCAAAATAACTTCTTTTCTTCGGCCATATGCTGCTCCCAATGCAGTGAATAAAAAATACTCCTCTGCTTTAAGAGGGCTCAGCATGGACAGAGTGTAAAAGCCCCTCTTCACAGGTGCTGCTACCCACACCCCACCTTTGCAAATGCCCATCATGCCTGTGTCAGTGGATGTTTCGATGGACCAGGGCAAAACCGCCATAGCCCATGTAATCCATTGGCCAAAGGTGCCTTCCAAGGGCTCTGCTGCATGTCAGCAAGGGGAGAACTGCCTCCCACCAGTGCCCCAGCCTCTGCAGCAGGGAACAGTGTTTGGCAGTGTGCACAACTGTCCCTGCATATTTGGAGCATGGGGTTTAGCGTGGAGGCTGAAATATCATGCCTATCAGTAGGACCCTGTGAACAGAAAATAGCAAAGGATCTGGTGGCAGTTTCCTTTCAAGACGTACAGGAATAGCAGCACACATCTCTGCTGGATCATATGGACTGAATTCCTCAGCCTGAATCCTTCAGCTTTGAATTCTTCTACAAACCATTTTGTCCCCCTTGGCTTGTTTGTTGTTCCAGGACCACTAAATTAACAAGAATGGTTTGTATTATATAACCACCCTGTCCTTACTGTGTTTCAGGGAGGAGACTCTGACAAACAGCCAGATCTAATTTGTACTTTAAATTGGCTTCTGGGCCAGACAGTCATGCCTTCCAGATGGAAAATCCAGTTGCACTCACCAGCAGATATCCCGGTGTGTTCAGCCCCCAAACCAGCTTTGTCCACTGCATGCTCTGGCATGCAATTTGCTTTTTTACAGCCTTCAGGAAGCTGGTGGTCACCACAGTCCCTTGTGAGGTAGCATCGCTCTCCATCACCTGTACCAGTTCAGCTGTCAGCCCTGCCTTACTGTCTGGTTGGTTTTCCTAGAAGCCTATCCGACAGCTGTAGCAGCTTTATAACTGCCAGATTCAGGATTTGTTTCCCTGGGAAAGTCTTTTCAGGTTGCCTTTTCTAAGGGTGACTCTCTGCTATGCTGGCACAACCCATTTAACACTCCCCCAAATCAAAAATAATTTAAGAAAGCAAATGCCATGCTGCTTTTCACACTTGCAAAGATTTGGATGGTGCAAGATCCATCCTCTCATTTTCTATGAGGGCAGAATCAAGGATACATTCAACCCTGGTTTAGATTACATTCAGGGGCTGGCCAGTGGCCTGTTACACATGGGATATTAACATTTCTCACAGCCACAGGGTGTTAAAATGCTGCCGCTGGCAGCAACAAGCTGTCATTTGCTTTGTTAGGGGCTAGCCAGGCAAGGTGGCAACTACTTTGAGGCAGCCCCCAAATGTGGCTGGGAGCAGGTCTCTGAGCCACACTGTTCCACATGTCCAGTTTGGAGACCTGGTGGCAACAGCAGCCCAGGCCAAGATGCACAAACTATTATCTCACAGGTAGGTGCATTGCCTGTGGCTGGCCACTGGCTTGTATCCAGAGGGAAACAAACGGTATTGGAAGGTGGCCACCCATCTGCAGTGGAGGCAGGCATAGCCTGCATTTAGGGTGGCCTCAGTTAGAGGGTCTGTGACTCATTTTTTTGTTCTTTCAGCTTTTCTGTTGCAACCACATACGGTTGTAAGTCTATATAACCTGATGGATAGATAACCTGGGCTTTTTGCCACCTTTAAAACTCTTCTGCTTGGTGGCCTTCAGCATGGCCTTTCATTCTTTCACCCCTTTCCTCGTCAGTGAAACAAGTCTACTCTGTAAGCTGCTTTAAGATAAACTGCTGACCACCATTACCTTTCAAGGAAAAAAGATGAGTAAACAGCCACAAAGTGTTTCAAGCTGGAGTTATCAAACCCCTACCTTGCAAATTCTGAATCTCATAATGCCTATGAACACATTCACCTCATAGTCAGGAAAGACCCCTGTCACCAGGGAATCATTTAAGTTTGCTCGTGTTTGCCTCACACCTCAGAGAGACATGTGCCATGTATCATCAAGGGAAAAGGAATGAGTGGTTCTGAGGGAGACCTGAGAAGCCCTTAAGGACAGCAGTGAGTGAGCGTCCCTCAGTCATAATGCTTTGTTCATTGCTGACGGAAGAACAACCATCCCATTGTAAAACCTCTGTGTTTCTCTGGTACTGGAGGCTTTATTTGCCTAGCAACAAGCATGGGACTAAAATGAACTTTTGGAGGAAAGTTTAAGAACAAGTTTCCTTGGGACCATTGTCTATGGACAGTCAGAGCTTGCAAAGGTCAGAAGACCATCAACCATGCTGACAAGATGAGCATGATCGCTCCTGAAAGGCTTAACAAGATGAACACACCTAAAAGCCACTGCTGCATCTGGAATCATTTGCATAGATTTGGGTAGGCCGTGATGGGCCTTGCAATGAGCGCTGCATTACAGAAGAACAGGACCACAGCGGCTGGCCCAAATTGAGAGGCTCAGCCAGCACGTTTCTTGTGTAGGAGAGCTGAGGTGTTGAGCAACACACAGATTTGGGCAGATTTGCTGCCAGGTCTACGCTACGTAACCTAACAATACTCACACATCTCCCGAGTCTCCAATTCCCAGTACCTCTTGCAGGGACACACATTTAGCAAAGAAGTGTAAACCATTATTAAATCTGAGTGGCTGCACTTTACAGCCACTTCAGCTCAGGCCCAAACAATTACACAGAGTCCAACCACAGAAAGACCAGAGTTGCTTTAAAAGAGTAGTTTGTTTTGGTTTCACTCTCCTGCCCACATCTTTAAGAATTTTCAGAAATTGCCCTGTTTGTTTGGGTTATTTGCAAGCATGCAATGTTTTCCTGGCCAGCTCTGCAAGTGACACAGCAGTCCCAACAGGTTCTGCCTTTCACTCCTGTGCTGCTGCAGCCAAGTCCTTGGACTCCTCTGCAGACTAAATCAAATGACATGTGCAAAAGCAGACATGAAAAAATAACACATGCAGGACTGACATGTTAAACTATGGGCAATAGCTGCAGGTGTGCTAGGCAGCTCCAGGACTGATGCTTACTGCTCCATTCAATAAAACAAAAGAAGTCTGAAGAGCCAGGATCCAAGACAAACTTCTGCAACTCTGTTCTCCCTTGAAACTGGTATTTTGAAAAGTGGGGAAACAGCAGAACAGTGAACCCAAAACTGCTCCCAAACACTTTCAGGTTGTAAACAGCTGCCCCCAGCTCCTGATCCCATTTGACGCTCTCCTCACACAGGATAGGGAGGCCCAGCAGCAGGGACTAGTGAGAACTGGTTTCTGAAAAGATGGGAAACAAATTCCCTGAAGGAAAACTTGTTTCAGTTTGAAGGCTTTTGTTTGGTGCTTTTGGAAAAAGGGAAGAAACCAGAGATGTTTTTGATAAAAATATGCCCAAATGCAGAAAGAAAAAATGAAAAATTAAATAAGACAGTTATGTCTTCAGACAAAAACAGTAAAATATTGTCTGGTCACAGTGCTATGGCTAAGTCAAACGTGGCTCAGCACTGCTCAGCAGAAATGAGGATCCTCACAGACCACTGCTGGCAACAACCAGTCCAAAATCCTGTAAAATGTGGGTGATTTTAGAGCTCACATGCACTATTTATATTAATTCTCTACCATTTTTACAAATAGCATTATCTCAGCAGCATGCATTTTTATGTATCTGTTAATGCTGTGCTATTGCCTGCCACACACCAAGGTCACTTGGTCTCTTCTTGCTCTGCCTCCATAAGGCTCAGGCCAGGTTTGCAGCAGCAGCCTGTTATGTTTTTCCACTCTCCACCTACTATTCCAAGAAGCATCCACTGTGGACCAAAGTGTCCTTCCCTCAGAAAATTTATTTCATAAATGCTGTCATCTGCCTGATTTCTTGGGGTTGCCCTTCCAAAGGAGCCATGCAAGGGTTGTCATGAGGGGTTGTATTTGGAAGAGCAGACAGTAAGCCACTAAATATTGCTCCGGGTAAAAAAAAAAAAAGGTAGGTCTGTACTAACAGCAAAGCAGCGCAACAAACTTCCTCATGCTCCCAGCATCACTAGGACAAAACCACAATGAAAAATTCAAAGAATTAATCTTCAATACCCCCTTTTAGCCCTAACCCTGCTGATCTGAGCAGTCGTAAACTGTATGTGATCCTACAATAAACCAGAGGAAGGGATTCCTTTATTGGCATAGCTATGTCTCAACTCACATCACAACAGAAATAAAATCATGTTATCTTCAGTTAACTTTGCAAGTGCCTATCAAATGTCCTGTAGTCAAAACAGGTTGTCTCACAAAATACAGTATCAAGTCACAAATATCAAAGCAACTCCTTCCTCCTCTCTTAGACAAAACACAATCTTGCCCCAGTAAATTAACACACTGCAGGGTTTTTATGTGATTACAGAAACCTGGGAGCTTCAGCACCAAACCTGTGCATTTGTTGTCAAAGTGCTCTGAAACTGAAAACCCAGCCAAATACTTTCTTTAACTCACTTTCAGTGACGAAAATAAACCAAAATTCTTGTGTAGACCCACCACCCTGAACTAATATCCACAGTGCTTGAGCTTATGCCTCAATGTCTGGCACCTAAGCCCACAGACACGTAAGATGAAACCCACATTTCTTGTGGGCATTGTTTGTTTTCCTCATAGAAATGACGTGGCCCAAGAGCAGGCTATGGCAGGTCAATGGTGCCCAACTGCCTGCTGCCCACCCAACTGCTCTCACTCCTCTCCTCAGCAGGACAAGGGGAGGAGAGGAAGAAAAAACCCATAGATGGAGACGAGGATGGGTGATACCTCACCTGCCATAGGGAAAAAAAGACTCCACTTGGGGAAAATTAATTTCATTCACTGCCAATTAAGACAGATTTGGATGATAACTGGTAAAATTAATACTCTTTCCCCAGTGTGCCCACCACTGTCCCACCATGGTGTCTCTACGGGCAGCAGGGTAACCCCCACCTCATCCCCTGATGCTCACTAGGTGGTTCCTCTCTTTTTCCCCTTGTTCCTCTGCCTTTCGCAGCACTTTTTCCCTTCCTCTCCTCCATTTCCGTGAGGTGTCACACACCAGCAGGGCTGAGGGGCTGTGCCATGTGTAGCTGCCTGAACCCGCCAGAACCGGCTGGAACCGGCAGCTTCCAGCGCAGCTCCCGCCTCTCCTCAGAGACCTCAGTGCCACTGCTGCCTCTGGCACAGGCACCTGCCCCCAGGCAGAGAAGACCTGCCCAACGTTGCTGGTCTGGAGACCTGGCACAAGCCGGTGCCCACACTCAAAGAGTAGCCTCCATTGCCTCACAGTGAACACACAAGGGCTGCAGTGCTTTGCCTCAAGCCAAAGCCACTGTCTGAGGGTCTCCTGGCCCTGTACACATGCGCTGTGCTGCCAGACCAGGAACTGTAATCTTAGCAAACACTGTGCTGGCCTCCACACAGCACTCCAACCTGAGAAAGCACAGAGACACCACATACATCCCCACTGCTGTGCACTCACATGCAGGCTGCAGGGCCAAGGCTTAACTTCAACAGCCAAAACTGGGAGTAGGAGACAGGAATCACAGGGCTGCAGGTCGGAGCTGAGGGAAAATATAGAATAAAGTAAAAATTAGAGACCACAGGAAGGTGGAGATGAGGATCCAAACCTGCTGCATGTGGGGGAGCACTTGGAGCTGGGTTCAGAAACAGTCCTGGCCAAAACTCTACAGCTCCTCTTCACTGGCAAGGGCTCCCACCGCTACATGTGTTGGGCAGAGTTGGCCTATGCCACTGGAACAATGTAAAACAATGTAAGCAGCTCTTGCTAATTTCACTTCATCCCTGTTCTCTGCACAAACACATAAAACTTACTTTCCTCTCTTTCCATCTGCAGGACATGAGGTTTTCTCTTCAATATTCTAACCCTTCCAGCAGATCTACTCGTACTTTTTTCATATTCTTGCTAGGACATACCAAAAAAAAACAAAAAAAAAACAAAAAAAAAAAAACAAACAGAAACAGTGCAAAGCTCTTTTCCATTGCATATCCTCTAGCCTACCTTTCTCCTTTCTACAGTGCCAGCTTTTCTCCCAGATCCACCTTGTACCAAAAACGTGTGTGCACACTTGAAACACGCTCCTGCTGTCCCCCAGCCCTTATGTACACCAGCATTGTGAAAAGTGCCTGCCATTTCCAGCAGGAAAGCCCAATAATTAATGACTATCAGAGCCCCAGCTAGTCATTCTGCAGGAGGCGCCTTGGCACAGAAGCCAGCAATGAAATCACCAGGACCAGTGTAAATTGCTGCATTGCCCAAAATGCAATCACATGCTAATATGGTATTTCTGTAAAACCACATTCCCCCTCCTTCCAGACCACTCCACCCCAACTGCTGCAAATTGGGCTTAAAGGGTAAATGTCCTCACACAGGTTTTGTCATGTCATAGAAAACAACATATCATCTCAACTGGGCACCTGGTTTTATTCTTCACCTGCAGAAAACCCAAAACGATGCAAAAATGTGCATCATAGTTACAAAAAGAGGTAGATACAGCCACATTCAATACTTGGAGCACTGCCTTACGTGGAAATATCCAGAAAATCCTAATTTTGCAGTATCCCTACCTTTCAGGTTACTCTAGGTCCTCAGTCCCATAACAGGAGAAGCTGAGCTCCTTTTTACACAAGCTGGCCTCCTTAACTCTTACAACCACACACAATCAGGAAGGTCACTCTCGCTGCCATGCTTCCAGGTGGTCCCAATTAATCCCACAGAGTTAGAACACAGCACGTAATCAGGAGCTCGCCTGCACAGCCAGCAACTGGGAACCCCAGACGTACTGTATTTATCTGTAAATCAAAGTGAAGCTAAGCAGCTCCCCAGCCCTGACAACATTGGTGTGTCTCCCAGAACATATTACAAATTATTTTTTATGACATGCTATGTGTCTTTCCACATTGGACAACATGTTTACTCAAGAGTTTCTTCTGAAAAAAATGCCAGGGGCTGCCCATTGAGACCAGAATAAATTCAAGAGGATATGCCATCCTGTTTTATTCTTTATTCATCAATAGCCATTGTGCTGTTTAAAGAACTCAGAAGACTTTCGTTACTGGAAAGCTTTCCACACTTTAATTTCTTCCCTCCCTCCTTCTCTGCAAAATGTCAGTTCTGACCAAAGGCTTCTGGCCAAATTTTGCCCTCAGTTATGCGCATTCAACTGCCAGTGAAATTAGTGGCTTGTTTGCATGCAAGTTGGAAGAAAGAATCAGGCTTCCTTGGCACTATTTTCTGAGCAGCCACAGAGTGCATGCACACCAATTGTTTGGACCCACACTTAAGACACCACGGCAAAGGGTCAGTCAAATTCACAGACCCTCTCAAGTCACATACCAAAATCTTCACACTGACGAGCTGCACAGGAAGGATACTTCAGCCCTCAGCACTGGAGGGGGTGTAACAGCCCACATGGCATGCCAGCACAGTAGCCAGGTGCTGGCTTTGCTCTCCGGGACCTCGCCACCTTCTTGGCCACAACCCTGCTCAGCTACAGGTAGTCAGCATGGAGTAAAGTTGATGCTGTGCATTAAGGAAACATGCATTATCCACACATTGGGGGTTTCCCTGGGTTCTGGTGGACCGCTGAGTGATTCAGCTTATATAGGAAATCACTTGCTCTCCACTGAATACAGAGGAAAATACGTGTCTCCATGCACTGCCTGGAATTAAGTCACCAGAAAGCACAGGCTCAAGTGTTACATCCTATCTGCCACTCCACACAAAAGCAGACTGCTCCCTGCCAGCAGATACCGCTGTAACTCAGTCGTGGGTTTAACACCTACAGAACATCCAGAGGGACATTCAGGACAGGCTGGATCTTCTGTAGCACCTGCAGGGAAATCAGCTGCTTCCTGATGGAGGAAAGCTTGCTTTTATCCTTCCTGGCTCCTGTTCAGGCTGGTACCTCCAATACGTGGTGGCACAACAGAGGAGCCTAAAGAGTGCCTCCTCCAGCTCTTTTAGTTGACCCGGGCAGAAAGAACAGCAGGTCATGAAGAAGCTGTTTCCAGGATTGTAGCAGGCTGTGATAACTCAACTGACATTGTGCCCAAAAGTCAGACAAGAACAAGCTCAGACCTTTCCCCACAGCCATATGTGTGCCCACATTTACATGCATACAGGCAAACATAAAATTAACATCCCTCAGCCTTTCCTGATTCTGGTAAAAAGGAATTATGGCATATGCTAGCTTTGTGTTTTGGAATTCTGTCTGACCAAGCTGTCTTAGAAGAAAACATGTTTTGGGGAAGTCTAGCTCTTTCTTTCCTTTGCCCATTTGTGCATGCATGTATGTGTGTGGTGATCACCATAGACAAATCTGTCACTATGGGGAAATTGAGACAGAGGAAGCCGCAGTGCGCACGGCTGATCCCCATGTTATTTGAGTTAGTGGCAGCACGGTAAAGAATTCCAAGACAGGTGGAAGAACAAATGAGCCCAATATTAACCTCTTTTGTTCATTCAGCTAGCAGCATCTTCTCTAAATGTCCACAGACTATTCTTCAAAAAAAGAGCATAAAGAGAAAACAAAGCAACATGCAAACCACACTTCCAGCCTGAAGGCCTTTCTGATATGTTTCTGTCTCTGTTTCAGTGTTAACCCACTGCTTCATGCCAAGACACGTAAGGAGAAAAGAGTACCCCTGACACAGGACCCAGCCAATATCCTTTTTCCCCACTCTTGGAAACATATCCCAAAACAGACTGCTCATAGAAATCTCCCAGATTAGCTGTTGAACTGAAGACAAACTAAAGCATTGCCAGTCTACAGAAGTTACCTTTTTGTCAACTGGACTGCTTAACAGCCTTGGACCAGCACTTTCTTCCAGAAACACTTAACAGTCTCCTGACAGTTAAAGGCTGCATAATCTTCCAGTCATTCAGTTGACTTTCTTGGCCCTTATCCTCTGGTTCATGTTCTGCAACAGTTCCACTGGCATCCATAAACCTGATCATTGAACAAAAACTCCTTGCCATCAACAAGAGCATTGGGAGGTGACTGTAGGAACAACATGGCTTACAGACCTATTGGCATAGCTCAAGAGTTTCAGACCTTCTGCCTAGACAGCGCCTGCCAAGTGATGGACTTCCATTAGCTTTGCTTTTTTACCTGGAACTATTTCTAACCTTTAAAAGTCTGTGCCTCAGTGTATGTGAGACTTCTTCAGACTAAACCTGTTTTCTGGGATCCAAGTAGTCCCAGTGCAGCTGAACCAAAAAAAGCCCAATAAATTGCTTGAGTACAAGAACAAAAATAATTGCCCCAAAGGAAGAACCTCTCTGGTATCTTGGCTACACAGCACAATGACAAAACTGAGTACAACTGGTCTCAGTCTCTGCTGACTCCAGGGACCTCGATAGATTTTGTTACCATCACTTTGAACTAAAGGACACAAAAGACCTCATTTATTCTTCCTTCTTCATTCCCTGCTATAAAAGCCAGGAAATGCAGTAATATGGCATTTCCAGTGCCATTTCATTCACTTTGTGCCTGAATTATTTTTATTTCCCAAGGCAAATGGAGAAGCGTGAGACAAGCGTCCGTCCTTAATTCCAAATTTCCTGCCATTGACCAATTTAAACCATAGATTCAATGTTGTTAGGACAATATTTTCTTCTGTATGTGTCTTGCTATTGATGTTAGCCACTTAACTGTTTATTTCCTACAGCAGCTGGGAACATGGAAACATGTACTGAGAGGGCTGACTCACCTCCCTGTTGTCTAATGTTTGCCTCAAAGCATGAGTACAATTTGGTAAGAACATTCGTGCCTCCAAAACCAAAAGCCCCCATCAGGGTGGAGCACAAACCTTCAAAGAAGAGAAACAAGTAGCGAGGAGCACTGCCAAGTTGGGGAAGGCCAGACAAATGGTGAGCTGGGACAGTCAGACCTTAATCCTACTAAATGGAAAGCGGATAGCCCTGAAGGGAGGGGAGCTCCTGCTACTCTGGTTGTCAGAACAGCTAGGATTTCAGCTCTTGTGGACTACCAGAGATGGCAAGGATGGGGGAGAGTCACTGCCTTTATCTCCTTCCCAATTTACACTTCCTGCTGGAGGCAAGTCCCCACCAGCAGCCCCTGGCACTAGCGTGGAGACCCCCCATGGACTCAGCTGGGTTAATAACATCTGTCTTCCCTGGGAGCCAAGGATTTTTTGTGGAAGCGCTGCCAGAAGAGCCTAACTTTGGCTTCTCTTCCCAAACATTTGTGGAAAGGCTGCAAAGCATCTGTCAGGACCCCACGCTGAAGAAAAGCCAAAGGCAAGCAGGGAGACATGTCCCATCATGGCTATGGTACCCTCCAGAGATGTAATGCAGCATCAGACCCTGGGCCTCCTGGGCAGGGATGGATAGAAGGTCTTTCCTTTCCTTCCCTCCACCTTTCCAAAAATCTTTCTCCAGAAAAAAGGGGAAAGGCTAGATCCAAGAGGCTCGTAAGCACCAGGGGTAAGAGCACTAGGGTGCCTTGCAGCCCATTCCACCTTTACACTTCTCCATCCATAAGGAAGGTGCCAGCCAGGGAGATAAGCAGGAGTGGAAAAAAACTGACAAAAAAATACCTTCCTGTTTTTTAGGGAAATAAAGATGGAGAATATGTGCCTGCCAGGAGGAAACCAGGTTTTAGTGAAGTGAGGTGTAATGAACAGAAAACACCAGTCCATAGGGCTCTCCACAGGGGATGATCACAACCATAATGGAGCCATCAAAAAAATATTGTTTTCCTTTCAGTAACACCTCAAGCCCAATTTACTACAAAGAGGACATAGCTGTAAAAGAGTGGGAAGTCTCTTCATCCACTACTGCTTCCCAGGGACTGCATGAGGCCAGTTCAATTTGCACCTTTTATCACCCCATCTGTATTTCACTTGTTTGCAGGAACCCTTTCCCCAAGGCAATAAAACCAAAATTACTGCAGAAAGTGGGCCATGAAAACAGCTCACAATGAATTCCAAGGGGCTTTGCTGGGCAAGAGGTGCCAAAAAACACCATTGGACCCCTCTGCCCTGGCTATCCAGGAGCCTCTGGTCCCACTAGCACCCTTCACATATCACCAGGTGCCTAGTCACTGCACTGAAATGGTACAATCTGAGCTCGCCCATTTCTGTGGGTGCCCTCACCCCCATGCATTTCCCACTTTAAAGTGGAGTTTACCTCCACTTTAAAGCTGTATCTTGAGAGGGGCCTGGGGGCTGAGCCCACAGAGGAAGACCAACTCTGCCCGATTTTTCGGTTTGCAAGCTTTTCCCCAGCTTGGCTGCTTGCTCTTATCATGGAAATAAAGAGTGACCCTCCAAATTACAACCCATTTTAGGACCTAACTTTGAGAACAGCAATCCCGTCTCTAAGTATTTTCCATTGTTTTTCTTCTCTATTTCTGGGAAATGAGGGTCCAACACAGCTCCCTGCCTCTCTGCCACTGCAGCACTGCTGGGGATGAGAATTACCTCAAGGAGTACAAAACCAAAACAAGCTGGTGCAGGCACCAGCTAAGATACACAGCACTTGCGTGGAATGGCAGCAACAAGGGAAATCAAGATCTTCCTAGGGGAAGAGAGTGATGTGGGAGGATATTTAGGTGCCTAACTGTATTCAGACCCACACACCAGCAGGATCCTTGCAGCTACTGACCCCCAGTTCACTCCGACCTGCCAAGGGCGTCTGTGCTCATCACCTGCATAGCTCTTTATAGACAAGAAATTGGAAATGCAGGCAGTCCTGCTTTTGTGGGCTGATAATCACTGTGAGCTGATAAACTGTAGCTCTTTGGGCTGCTGTGACCTGCTAAGCACCCCCTCCCTGAACCACCACTCCTCTTCCACACAGCTTTGCTTTCAGGAAAATTAGGCTGCTTTTCAAGCAAACCTGGGCTGAGCTACAAGTGAGCCTGAGCCAACTCCTAATTTATGGTGTATTGTTTGGGGTCAAAACCATAAGACATATGTAAGCTTTGCCTCATTTTTGCTCCAACCTGAAATACATCTGAGACATCCTGGCTACAGCTTGCTGCCAGCAGTCTTCTGGATCACAGCACAGGACTTGTTGGGAGCAAAAGGAGGCCAGGCTGGAGCAAAGGGTTAACGCGCAGAGTCCCAAGTCCAGCACAGGCAGTTATTTCAGGGTTATGAGCCTGAGTGATAAATTATGAAAATACAAGCCTCAAACTTCACAGGGGAAGATGATGTCACTCTTAACTAGGTAGAGCCTCATCTTGACAAGTAATCCTTCGGCTGCAGGGGCGCTAGACAAAAGGTGATGTGGGAAATAGGTTTCTGGAAGCTGCTAGAGGCAATATGGCTAGATTTCACACCTAGTTAGCATGATGCAGGGTAGGGCACGAAGGGTCAGGCTCAATTAGGAAAATGCTTGTTCAGTAAAATGCAATTATTCTCTGGAGTGTCCTTAACAGATGCTGGAGGACCATGGGGTCATCATACATCCCTGTCACTCAGCAGGCGTAAGACACTGTTGATATTTTGCTTTGCCCTTCTTCTCTTCTCCCAGCCCCTCATGAAACATCATGCCTATCTGGGTCACTTTTTCAGTTGCACCAGGCATGAGGGACAGAAAAGCCACTGACTTCCATAGCAAGGCAGACATCACAGGCCAGGGGTACACATCCAGAGCAACCCTGCTCCCCATGTGCTGGCTGAGACTACTCTTATAACATCACCACTGGTTGCCAGAAAGATTCACAATGCAGGAAAAGATCTCTCACCTCATAACAAATCTGCCGGGCGAAGAGCAGGAAGGCAGATTTTCTCTTCTGGAAATCTCTAATCCAGTCATATAAAATTCACAGAGAATCATTTCAGCAGGTTAGAGTTCTGCACCACAAAAAAACAACAACAAAAAATCCCACCTTAAACTAGCAATGGGAGTGATAAATCAAAGCAACACTGAGGTACATAGATGAGAAGCTCACTCCCATTCCTATGAGTTTTATCAACAGCATGGGTGGAAAAGTTGGCCAACCTTCATCAAGAGCATCTACCCAGTGCAAAAACTCCTATATATAAGCCACCTTCTGACAGTACCAACACAAGAAGCAAACCATGGTCTATGGTGAAAAGTGGAGAGTTTGTATTTGCTTCAATGGCAAACGCTGTCCTCAAAGCGGCCATATAGATGATGGCATGGAGGCCATCCACTCAGTGGAAGAGGACAGAGGAACACAGCTCTTCTCTGCGGGTTTTGCTTTTCTCTGAGAAAGTTTAGTCTTTCTGGGAGGCTGCATTTATATTGTGGCTGAAGGAATCACTCCAAACTGGAGACCAGTAAGTTAAACAATCTCTCCAGCTTGTCTTTGTGCTACAAACATGTTCCACAGCACTTCAATAGTTTGGGCAACGGTGGAGCTGTGTGTTATGTATTATTTCTGGCCATCTGGAACAAGCATTAACCACAAATAAGCAAATTTGCTTGTTCTTTACTGCAAAGAAGGAGCCTTGCCAAAGCGATGCTCATTTCCACTGATGACAGATGTTTCGGGCATGCTTGGGTATTCCCTCCTCCATCCTGAGGAACAGCCAAGTTTTATGGGCTGAGATCCTGAAAAACTAGAAAGAGAGAAGAAAAATAATAATAATAATAAAGAAAAAAGCTATCATGATTTAAGCTCAGTCAGAAATGCTGAGAAGGAGAAAAATGACTGCTACTGCTGAACCCAGGACAAAAGCCCAACCTTTTAAGTTGACTCAGGTTTACATTTTCCCTGGGTTTTTGACCCAGTATCCCTGTGGAATGAAACTCCTTTCTGCCCTGCCAATTTTTGCAACCCGGGGCAGCTTGCAGGTGAAGCAAAGCAAGCTGCCCATGATGGCTGCATGATTGAAGATGGAGGAGCCCCTAGAGGCAGGGGTCCCATGGACTGTTTGAACTGGTGCTTGGAAAAGCTCTCAAATCTGGGGATTACAAACTTCCTAAAGCACCAGACTCGTGTTCTCCATATCCATGCACACACTTTCTTCCCCTGCCTCTTATACACATACACCCACAGGCTGCTGCTCTCTTGCTTTCAACCTCCCACACGAGCCAGAGGGACAAAATGAAGTCAATAAATAACCACTGTTAGCTCCTGCATTTTCAAAGTAGTGCACAGGGATTTGAGTACATGTAACTACCATTAACCTCATTTAGAGTCGAAAACATAACACTTTGGCCACTGCTCGGTGAGCACTGGGGCTTTGCAGCAAGCCACTGGTTCTGGCAAGCCCTCACTCTTTCTTTGCCCAGAACAAGGCCAGGGTTTTGGGCTCTTTTTTTTTCTTTTCTTTCCAAAGAAGCTGCTGCCATCCTGAAGTTCTCATTTCCCCATTACTGTTTCCAAATGCTGGGGTTACTTAGAGGGGGTCTGCAATCCAGGACCATCACATGCCCATATGTCAGGACTTCAAGCAGCAGGCTACCAAAGCCTTCTGTACTTCATTGCCGATCTATGTGCTCTTGGAAGGTGCACCCAAGTGGTGGCCTGTGCTGCGAGAAGCTGCCCTGAGAAAGCCGGTGCCAGGAGCTCCTAGCTCACTGCAGGAAAGGTTTTAGGTGCAGACTCCGCTTTCTCTTTCCAAGCTTGTACATATGCATGTTTATACCAGGATGGCTGCAGAAGCAAGCAAGAAAGTAAAACCACCAGGAGGTTGAGGCCATCCTAGTGGTGCTCAGGAGCCTCTGGGACACTGCACCATTGGTGCTGCTCTCCCACAAGCCAGAAGGTGCGAAAACATACAAGCACATGAGCCTTACAGCACAGCTTCTGGAGAGCACATCCCCTCCATTATTCCCCAAATCCAGAGAGTTTCCACGAAGAGCCATAAGACAACAGAATGCTGAAAGCAAGCATTGCCACCCAGAGCAGGAGAGCAGAGGGCTGTATCCCACAAAGCTTTGGCAATCAAGATAACACTGCTGCATCCCAGAATTACAGGGCATTCATCATTTCTTTGATAAACAGCCCTTTACACCAGGTAAAAACCCAGAGCTTGCTTCCAGCAGGAATTACTACAGCCTGAGAGCAATGGATTTCTTAGTTTCGCATTTTTCCAGCCTGGATAGGAAACAGATGTAATCAACAAATTAAAGCAATTGCAGACTTCTTTGCCTTTGCTCTGAGTGGCACCAAACAGCTCTCCATACTACAGTGCTATAACACATTGCTGTACACTTACACCCTGATCAGTCTAGACATTTGACCGTGTATCTAGAGAAGCTTTAGAAGACAGGGAAATTGTCTTCCTTTAGGAAATCCTTTTCAAGAATACTAATTTCTAACTGGGGTTGGGCACAGCAGAAAGCATCCTTCCATAGGAAGGGGCCTTCAGAATGTTCAGCACCAATTTTAGGAAGTGAATTGTTGCAGGGTTTTCCTTCACAGCCACTTTGTCTTACTGTCAACTGGAAAGAGGACAGAATAAAAAAAGGATGGCTTTTTTTTTATTACCAAAGGAACTTGCACATTTAAGTTTTATGTAACCAAAAGCCCCACTTCAGGTAAAGACACTTCCATAAGCATTCGCTTCCTATGGAAAAAAAAAATCCACTTGTAACACTCTCACCAAAACAATTTTAAACAAATGCCTTTTGTTTAAGGAAATTCAGCTGCATCTAGAGCAGTTTAGCACATGTAAAGAAAGAGCGCATGCTGCTGGCAGAGAGGCTTTTCCATCAGTGCATTTGCAAGGCTTTCAGATTAAAAAGTGCAGCTATGGGCTCTTATCCTCAGCATTACCATTGTGGATGATGAATCCATGAACTGAGTGGAGAAAACATCATTATGTTGTATATTAGCTAAAAAAAAAGTGAGCAGAGATCAGTTTTGTTCAATGAATGACTTTGGCTACATTTAAGCAAAGCTTTCTGGTCACACCTGGAGACAAGGGAACCAACTCCAAAAAGCTGTATTTGTATGCATGGACACACTTCCACACACCTGCTCCTGAAAGAACAAGTCCATCTACGCAGAGAAAAGCCACTGTCACAGGAAGATACATGCTGTCACATACAGCTGTGGAGCAGTGGAATTCATGAAAACCCATTTACTACATCCTCAAACACCTGGCTCGCACTCTCTGATGTCTAATACAAGCTGTGCCCTCAAGCAGAACATGAAAAGATCTCTTTTATCCCTTTTGTAAGAACAACTACTTTCACAAACCCTAGGAAAATTGAAAACCCCTGGGGATTCCTCCCTCCCTGCCCTTAGGTCAGGCTGAAGCTGGCCACTGGGGAGGACACATCAGAGGCCTGTGCACAGAAATGTTGCTCTCATATCTAACTTAATTTCTTCAAGCTGGCTGAACTTGTTAGCACACACAACTGTGCATAAATACCAAGTCTCTGCTCAATTGTACACCTACAACAGAGTAGTATAAATGACAGTAGGAAACTACCTGTGCTGCAGGAGCACAGGTGATGTCTGCCTAGAGGCACACACAAGTGTCCACTACACACCTCTCACCATCAGCCTTTCCCTAACATAGCTTGCTATCTGCCACCCTAAAAATAGGCAGCCAGCCGACAGCTGATCCCCACACAAAAGACCCTCCATATCCCTGGAATTTCACATGGCCAACAGGGGAGCAGCCCTGCTTTGTGCTCCCAGCCCTAAATACTCCTGACAGCCCTTCTGTCCTTCACTAGCACTGCAGCATCCTCACAGCTGAGCTCGCTGCAAGCCTCAGCAGCCCCACACATGTCCTCACAGATGCCTCAACCCATAGCTTGCCCCTGAGAAAACTGGTGTGGATTTACACTGGTGTATACAAACATGGACTTTTATTATTCTTACAGGCTGGGCTGATTTTCAATCATTCCAATTTTGTGATGAGTCTTTCTACTCGTTATCTTTGCTCAGGATAAATCTGTTCATTTCACCCCATTTTCACCTATCTTCGTTGTGGTGCTTCATAGTATCCATGCAAGCTTCTTGGAGCAGGACATGCACATCATGAAAGCCAAAGCCTGCCAACCCCAGTAGCTAATTATGAAATAAACACAGACCCTAAAATGCACAAAGCTGCCTGAAGGGCACCAGAAAAGTGCTGTCACAAGTAATACTGTGACAATTTTGGTGGTTTTGAAAATAGTTAGCAAGCTTGGAGAGGACGTTCTGCCTATCGATGCACTACCCTTGCTGTCTTACAAAACAGTACTCCTGTGCTGCTTGGCAAACATTATTGAACAACCCATCATGTCTGGTGGGTTTGTTCCCACACTGAGGGGAGACGGGAAATAGGAGAAAATGGAGCAGCTGAGGACAACAGCTCCAGAGAGGTGAGAAACAGCACAATAAAAGCCCAAGCAAGACTGCCCAGCAAGATCAACAGGCAGGAGGATAAGTGAGGCCCTCCCCAAAGACCAGGCATCCTACAGGAGCAGCAGTTAGACCTGGATAAGCCCAGACCTGAGGCAGCACACGGCAGGTGTCACCATAAATTACAAGGGACAAAGCCAGGACAAGCAGGGCACCTTTTTAGGACAGCAACAGCCTTTTGTATAAGTCTGGTCAGTCAAGGCAGGAGCCAATGGCTCCAGGTTCTGGCAGGTGGTCAACAGATCTTGGGTCCATCCAAACGCCACCTGCTATGGCCAGTCAGCACCACAAAGCAAGCTCACTGCAGATGGACAGAGGTTCATAACAGACAGATAAATGCCTTATCTTGTCATGACGTTGTCCATATGCGTTTCAAATCCTGGAGCAGAATTTGCTGGCTGGGTGCAGCTCCCCAGCTGCATTTCTCTGCTCATGCCTGCCGGGCTGGGCAGCAGGAAGGTGTGAGCACTGCTGACACCA
This sequence comes from Psilopsiagon aymara, assembly GCA_024733675.1. Taxonomy (NCBI): domain Eukaryota; kingdom Metazoa; phylum Chordata; class Aves; order Psittaciformes; family Psittacidae; genus Psilopsiagon; species Psilopsiagon aymara. Next base: position 54,609 of record JANRGW010030842.1, on the reverse strand, counting down.
AATCTCTTTGTTGTCTATTTATACCCTGCCCTCTGGAAGCAGCTCACTAGCGGCTGTCACTTGGCATCTTACCTCTCCTCGCTTTGCAAACTGTCTCCTGGCAGCCCCATTGCACCCCTGCCACCACTCAGGAGGCTGCTCCCTTCCCACTCACTTTTCTTTTAAAAAATGAAACATCATAAGCACCCAGCTTGCACTGTTTGATTAAAAAGCAGGGCTTTACTCTTCTTTCAGAGGCATAAGGACCTGCCTATACTCCCAAGATCCTAACCATTACCTTAATTTTGCTCCTGGCATGCAGAAGTTGATGCCCCCTGCTACACAACTGGGTACCTGAGGCAGGGACTGAATAAGATTCATCACAAAGGACTGCAACAGTCCCTGCCTATGTAGCCTTAGATCTCAAAGCCCTTTAAAAGAATTTCCATATCATTATCCTCATTTTACAAAAGGGAAAACAGGCACAGAAGAATGAAATCACTGCATATGTATACCCAAAAAGCTGTGATCTTAAAGTCTTTGAGCTAGTAAGACATCAGGACAAGAGTGACTGACCCACGGATGCATGCAGTACCTGCCTCCCTTCATGTCCCTCTCAGTCAGTATGTGAGGATATTCTGTTCACATCTGCAGGGACTTACAAAAACTAAATCACATTCGCCAACTATTAGATCGGTGTCTGGATCAGTCCAGAGAAAACTTCCCATTAAACCGTCTTCCCACAGGGCCTTCTCCTCCCACACATGTAAGGCAGAGGGAATGGAAGAACCACCTCTCCCTGGGTCTTTCCAAAAGACTATCACAGGTAGCACTGCAAGCTCTGCTGCAAATGCAAATCCAAGGAACTCTTCCCCCTTTACCTGAGCGTGTGTCTGAGGGCAGTGGGGGCTCAGGGACACACCCCCTCATGGATTGCTTCTGGGGTGTGACAGAAGCTGTAAAAGCCAAGGCCAGAAAAGGTGCAAGAGGGTACTCATCCCTGAGCAGTGGCTGCTGAGACCTCCACACACAGGTACAAGACCCCAGCCCCACATGGAGACACAGCCCAGGGAAGGATCTCTGGGCATCCTGCTGAGAAACAGCCCTCTGTTAACCCCCATTTTGCCCCAGTATGGGACAGCAGCCAGGCAGCCAGACTGACAGGGGGGGTTTGGAGCAGTGCATGTCTCTGTAACCAAGGGAGCTTCCAGCTGTCACTGGAGCTGCTGGCAAAATCACACCACCACAAAGTGTCAGCTGGGGCGTGGGGAGCCCTTCCTCCCTTGTTCTTAGTGCACAATCAACTGCTAGGGACAGAAGAGGAAGAGAAGGGCAGCAATGGGAAGCAACAGTGCTGTTGGCACCTGCTTGCCACAGAAAAAAAACAAAAAAGTAAGAGAGCCAAAGCAGGGGCCAGACAGGAGCAAAGCAAAGCTGGGCTCTCCAGCTCAGGTGAAGGGAAGGCAGTGGGGTGCCAGAGATACATGACCCCACCACAGCAGCAGAAAGAGGGACCACCCCAGGAGCATTGCTGAGAACAGGTTTGCCATCAGCATGAGTGCCCACTGCCGCAACAGCCGCTGTTCTGTGGGTTCCCAAGCACCCTCTCCACTTCACCTAGGCTGGTCTTCTGTCCTCATTTTGCCTCCTGCATGCCAGCTGACAGACCTCAGAAACAGGCTGGAAACACAGACCCAGCTCCGAAAAGCTGCTGCCATCTCCTGAAAAGAGGGTCCTTCCCTGGAGAGTGGCAAGAGCATGCAGGAGCTGCTGGGACACGTGCCCGAAGGGACCTGCTGCCACCAACACCACCTGCTCTGGGATGACCTAACTTTTCCCCATGACATCGTACCTGTCACACTAATGACTGAGGGTGATGCCAGGAAATAGCATTACAGACTTGTGCTGCAGAGAGCAGGTGAAGTCTCTGGGGACAAAGGACAAGGCTGCCCTTTATTTCAGTGGAACCTTCCCGTGGGAAGGAATATTCTCCTTGCCAATAATTTCTATCCAGCACAGGCAACACTTGAGCACCAGGGTGCTTTCTTCCCCTCACGACTGTAAAGATTAGAGCATTTGATGGAAGGAAATGGTGCAGGATGGCTCCCACACACTGAGCACTGGGACTCCATCCCAGGCTGAGGGGGAAGTCATTGCAACTCCCTAGGTCCCCTTTCACCTGCAGCAGCCCATGGCTACTGCACAGCTGGTCAGAATATTGTAACCTGCCACCTCCACAGGTCCTCACAAAGATAACTTGCAGTCCCAGGAGATACACATTTTCATGAACACATCTATCAAACAGGGTGGATTCCCTACTCCCCTCCCCCCAGAAAAAAAAAAAAAAAAAAAAAAAAAAAAACGAAAATAAAAAAGAGAGTCTTAGCCAGCTCCCACGGATGCCACAAGTCCAAAGGGTTCAAATTGCCTTCCCCGAACAGTGGCGCCCGCAAAGGCACAGCTGATCGCCCCACAGCAGGCTGCACACCGCCTGTGAGCTGGCCCCTGTGAGCGTCACTGCTGTATTTATATCCTTTTATTATGCTTTAAACCATCAGGGAGAAACAGGTGCAGACTTGTCTGAGCAATAGTGGCCAGCAATGTCCCCTCAAGCTGTTGTATACACCAGCATGGACACACACATGCAGGAGGACAGAGACCAACTTTCTAAATCCCCACTGAGTGCTGAAGTCATGGATAAAAATCAGTCCTGGAGGAGAACACACACCAGTGCATGGACACCCTGCTTCAGCCCATGCAGCCATTCAGAGGGGGCAAAGCTGGCTGGGGACACCCCATGCACCCCAAGGAGCCCTTTCTGGGTACTTCAGCAAATAATCACCGCTGCCCTTCAGCTGTCAACCCAAGAATGCAACCTTAGTGAAAGCTGCTCTCCCAAAGGTGCCCAGAGCAGGATGTGCAGCTGAGGAGCTGCAGAAAGGCCATTTGTAGTGTATGTTGGGCTTGGACTGTGCCTCCTACCTTGTTTCTCAGTCTGCACTGGCAGTAGGTATTTGCTGCAGTGCATCTGTGGGTCTTCTGCAGCAAGGTGGGGATTTCTCCTTCAGAGAAACGCAACTCTTCTGAGTACAGATCAGGCTCTTCCCAGTTGAGATCCTCTGAAAACTCCCCATCATCTTCCTTAGAAATAGGCTTGTTGGCACCTTTCCTTAGGGGGTTCTCAAAGAAATCTACTTTAAACATGGAACAGAACCACAGTATTCTTCAGCAAACTGAAAAAGCAGCAAGGCCTGGGGTGAGCAGTTTGCTGCTCTTAGCCCAGGCAAGGGTGTCACCACTTAATCAGAGATAAACCTGACCCAGACTTTCCCAAGGCAAAATTAAGGGGCAGCAGGAAGACACTGACAGCTTTAAAGCCTCAAGTCAGCTGGAGCAAGAGTGAAGTGTTTTCACCAAGCATGTCAGAGCTGCCACTACTCGGGCTGTTTCAGGACACCTCCCAGCCTTGTCCAGCCACATAACACATTGTGGGAAGCACTTCAGGAGCCGTTCAGGTACACCTCCTACTTTTTCTGGTGGAGGCTGATACTAGGATTAGCAACTTAATACCTCAGTGCCTTGAGCCTGCCTGGCCTGGGGCAGCAGGAGATGAGAAGCAGATTTCAGTTGTATCTTGTCTTAGGATATGCTTGGTGTCCATGGGAAAAAGACAGGAAATCTTGAGTTAATTGATCCAGCATTTATACTTTACTGATAGAAATCAAAGCTGAGTTTAGCTTTGAAACCTACCTTTTGCAGGTAAATGCATTACCCTATCTATAAAAGCACTGCACCACGCCGTATTACCCCAGACCAGGATAAAGCCAGGTGCCACTGCGACAACTGCTATTCAGCCTTTACTGGAAATGAACCCTTTTCCTTCCCTTTCTTCCCAAGCAGGGAAGGAGGTGAGGGGATCAGTGTCAGTGTCCCCTGAATTCAAGCACCTCATAAATCTCCCCTTTGGAAAGGCAGGCAGCCCCACTCTGCTTCTGGGGAAGAAAGCATGTATTGTTCAGCCCTGGGCTCAGGTACACCACAGGGAACGTCTGTGCTGAAACCCAAACGCGTGTGCAGTGGGATGGGCTCCTGTGACAGCCAGAACAGTCCAGGCTGATAAAAGACCACAGGTTTCCTCCCCACCAGGCTCTAGAGAATAGCCCTACCAATTTTTAAATCACTTTGAAGAATAACAATGTACTCCATAATGTATGAAATAGAAATACCAAGATCAGATTCACCTCCGCCACTCCTCCTGCACACACTCCAGGGGTGCATGTTGATGGACAAAGCTGGAGGATTTCCATTTCCCCCAGTAGTGTCCCAGCAGGGCAGAGCAAAGCTTTTGTAGCTCACCTGCCAGCATCCTTCTGCTTGACTTCAAGGCAAAGGTCTGGGCACCTTTCCCCACCGACATCCTAGTTTTGCAGATCCATATAACATCTGGCTCAGAACAGGGAGACCCCCATCTTCCACATTATTGCCGTGGGGAAAACACTTCCTGTCTCTCCACACGCCTCCCTGGGGAAACCAAAGGTCCGGGAGCCAAAGGGAAATTTATGGGCTTCCCCCCCTAAAAGACTTCTCCAGATGGATCTCTAACACTGGATTTTTTTCCAGGTTAAGGGAGAGAGGAGGAGGGAAAGAGAGGAGTAGAGATAGGTAAGGGCAAGACTACAGGTCACATTTTTCTTCTCCCAGCAAACACATCGGGTAAAGGGGCCAGCATGTGGCCAGGCTGCTGCTCCTGCTCAGGCTTCTTCTACAGTATCAGAAGATATCAGCATCAACAGAGGGCACAGACAACTTAGGCTCTAATTTCCCAGCTTGTATGAGATGAGCAGCAAAAACCCCTATCGTAGATGCCAGCAGCTAGCATTGCCCCCTGGAAAAGCTTCCTGTGCAAACCCAAGAATATTTTGGTGAATTGATGCAGTAGCCTACACTGGGAAAAAAAAGCAGTCTTTTAAGGGGAAGAGGCATGGCAGGAACTATGCAAAACCCTGCCATCCCATTTTGGCCAGACCAGTAAGCACAAACCTCATAAAACTCCAGTGCCTCTTTGGGCAGCAGGACCAGGGGGTGACATTATTTCAATGCCCCTGAACTGCCCCCTTCATACTAGTCACCTGCGGGTGGCCGGCACAGCAGGACTACAGACATCATCCAGCCTCTTGGGATCGCCTGTCAGGAAGAGGAAATGCCTCGCATTTTCTGGCTGCTTGTATCTGCGCCAAGTATAAATGCCACCACCCCTAAAAATGCTAGCAGGAAGGAGAGGCATGCCACCAGTCACTCACAGAGTCACTCACAGTGACCCAGCCAGGCTACCACACCATCCAGTTGCTTTCGAGTGAGACAGCAACTTGAAGCAGCTGAGTGAGACCTAGCCTGGTCTTTCACACCTTCCCACATGGGTCAGAGGGTGACAGCCCAGCGTCACCCATAGCAAAGCAGCAGCAGAGACACAAAAACACACTCAAACTGGCTGTGGGGAGGGGTCAACATCCCAGGAGCTGCTCTTGGCATCCACAGGACACGAGTGACTTCTAATGAAGGTTCGTAATGAAATTAAGCTCCTGCGATGCTTCTGTGTGATCAGTAGCCAGCCCTACACTGCTTTATTCTGAGCAACTTTTAACCTTCTGGAAAATGACCCCAAGCACCTCACTGGCTGCCTCAAAAGCTGCAGACTCTGCTCCTCAGTAGAGAGAGGGGGCAGCAGCACCTGCCATGGGAACACTGCTCCCACACAAAGCAAAGCAGCCCATGGCCCCCTGCCAGTTTGCAGCAATGTCCAGTCCTAAAAAGCATCCCTCAGCCCCAGAGAAGTGCATCCTGCAAACAACAGGGCCCCAGTCACAGCCCAGCTGGAGCAGCTCTCCTGATGTTTTTATTTTAATTGGACAGTGCCTTATTTCAAGTTCTGACTTACTCTGGGTAAATCAGGATGAAATCATCCAGACTCGGAAAGTTACCTTCAGGTTTCCAGCTGCTTTTGTCCCCTAACAGCCAGGAGGTGGCTGGGAGAGTTCAGGGAGGTATTAGACATCCCAATGCCCCACAGCCCTCGAGGACACATGTGATGGCAGAGCTGGGTGTGATCTTCCTTCAGCCCAAACCATTCTTCCACGGGATTTGCACCTCCCAAAAACTGGCATGGTTCAAGGGCTATCACATCGCTGCCACTGGGCAGGGAGACTTGGCAGTCTCTCGCCTCCCCTCCAAAATATGTTCCTGCAGCCATTGGTACCCAAAGCAATCCACGCCAATATGACTCAGGAACAAGGGGTTGCTGTTTGCTGTTAAAGACCTCTCACCCCAGCCCTGCACATCAGAGCATGATATTTCAACATCACCCACATATGGTGTGACGGGCAAAACACCCTGGAGTGTTCTCCGAGAGCAGGAAGTGCAGCAGCATGGGCCCTGCAGTCCCTTCAAAGGCATCAATCTGTAAAGGAGCAAAGCCCACCTCCGCCTTGTACCTAAGATATAGAATAGGAACAACTTTCCTGCAAGATTTATACAGAGAATTTGCTCAAACATCGGGATGGCAAAGCAGGACTCTGTGGTGCTTCGAGTGAGATAATGTAATATTTTTTCTGTGCAATGCACTCTGATCACCTCTTTGAAGCCACCCCAAGGCCTGCCTGGATATCTGAACCAAGTAGACCCACCTGATGTTTGTGAGCAGGCCAGGACAAAAGGCTTCTGTGAGGATGAGGCAGGTGTCCAGGGTGGGGGCACAGAGGCCACTAGTGGCACATGTGTAGCTGCCCCAGATCCAAAGGGATGCACCAGCATGGCAGGGAAAATTGATGATGATGAGGGAAGTCCATCAGGCTGCATGCTGGCCCCACAGATTGATAGCCTCTGCAACAAGCCACACATAATGGACAAGTTCAGGCTGCAGTGGCTGGGAGCTGAAAGACAATGGCCATAAATAAGCTGGGAAAAAGAAGGAAGACAGAAGGCTGGCAGGAATAAATAAATATGCTGTAGCAGGGCTGGGGCTGGAGCACAGGGAAAGGGGCTGCAGCACCAGAATGAGACACAGTCCACATTGAGATGGAGATGCTACCACAGAGGTGGCTGCTTTGGAGTGGGAGCTCCCCATTCAGCAAGTGAGCTGTTTCCCTCCAGTCAATCTTATGACCCGAAACTACAACCAGCTGCTAAAGGGGCAATGTCACACATCCATTCCCAAAATATGACAGGGATATTAGGGTTATAATCCCATCATTATCAAAGCTCCAGCTGAGTCTGACACTTCTCTCCCAAGACTTTCATACCACAGTGAGGGCCACCATGACTGACCCAGACGGCTGGGCTTCCCTTATCACCTTTCTCAGCTGAAAGTATCAACTTTGGGCTTATTCCCTTTTCAGTTATTACTGAATAGGGGAGACAGGGTGAGCAGAGGGCAAAGAGCTGGATGTTTCCCTCATTGTGCCCCATCTGCTTTATTCAGTCTGGTTACTCTTCTCTGACTTATATCAGCCCTTTGCATTTTGTTGTGGTCTCTTTTTTTGCCTCCGCTGTTTTGTCAAGAAAAACCTTGCCCAAAGAGCTACTGTGATTTACTGCAGCGTTAACAAATGTCAGAGCTCGGGAGCCTTGTAGGAACCGCTCGCTGGCAGCCTGCCTGGACAAACATACTAAAAGTCAGCCCTGGCATGGATACTTGAGGAATTAGTGTCCATACAAAGATGCATTAAATACAGGGAGAAAGATGGGAAAATTTTACAACAGCAGCTTGAAAGCTTTCTCGAGGTTGTTTAACATATGGTGGTGCTTCTCTGCACCTGCCATACAGCCCCTCACAAGAGCAGTTCACAGATTCTTGTCCTTGTCACCAGACCAAAATGCCATTCAAGTTACAGTTCCCTATGTACCCTGCCTATCTGGCAGGGGCTGAGCCAACCTGTAAGGTAGTTTTTTGTACATGGGTTCTAACAGATAATTTTCTCCCCAGCCCTCTCTGTTAGATTGGTTTTGCTGGTGGTGGGCACACCACAGAGCAAGCCCTGCTCAGCCAGGCAGGGCTCCCTACTAGCTACCAAAAATATATTTTTAAATGCAGTAAGTAAGAGAGAAAACCTCATAAACCCAACTTTTTTCTCATGAAATCCCTGTATCCAGCTCAGCCATAGGGGATCCAGGGTACCCAGGAAGGGAGAACCGCAAGGAAACCACAGACACATTGGCCAATACAATGGTTTTAAAAAAAACTCTTGGCATTTCCTTGGTGGCTGCCAGCAGCTCCCCAGCCCTGCCTGCTCTGGCTGAACCACTGCTGCAGGCATGTTGGGCCAGCCATGCATCCCACACAGCCCCACTGCTCTGCTATTGCCATTTGCCCAGATCCCATGTGCTGCATTAGGGAGGAATATTTTGCATGGACATTGTATGTGTTTTAAAGGTTAATTCCTCCCCAGCACCTTCTGCTTGACAGATTTGTCCAGCATCCTCCGCACAGTAGAAAGCAGTCCTGTGCCAGGAGAGACATGCTCAGCCTTGCAAAGCACGGCCAGGCGATGTTCCTTGGCTGATGCCAAATTTCCAAAAAAACCAAAAGCACAATATAGAAAAATATCATGTCCTAAAATTAGAAAGCATAAAATAAATACCCCCTGGGGCTCTTGATAGAACAAAACATTTTTCCCAAGCAAAACCATTCCCATATATGCACTGCTTGGCTCTGAGGAGGAGTGGATGGGGAAGGCTCTGGAAAAGCAGTTATATGAACTGATGCACTGTAAATCTCCTGCATTAGGTGGAATATCATAACCCATAGTAATTTAGCAACTTAAGCATCATCACATCGACCCAGCTAACATGATGTTACCTTAGTTTGCCTCTGTATTCTGCCTCCAAAGCACAGCTCCTTGTCCTTCAAGACAACGCCCACAGGAGCCTATTGGGGATAAGCTGCTAGAAACATTTCCTGGGTATTTATGCAGATGACAAAAACCAAAAGGAAACCTGGTGATTACCGGACAAGCAGTTCCTGGGCAATACTGCTTCTCAGAGGAACACCTGGATTCCCTACCCACTCTCCACAAGAGTTCTCATCTCCACAGATCATGTTGGAAATGCAGCAGCACAGCAAATCAGACTGGAAAAGAGCTGTGCCCCCCAGCCACCTAGCTCTTCACCCCACAGAAGGTTCCCCAGGGACTTTCTTAAATTAAGGGCTGCAAACTGCCATAGTTAAACACACAACTTACACTTGTTCCACTGGGTGCGAGGGGTGGGAAAGCCCTTTGCCAAGTAGAGAGGAAGAATCAGATCAGGAATGGGGAAGAAATGGAAAAATGCACCTGGTTAGGGCAATCCCAAGCACAAATACAGGCTGGGCAGCGACTGGATGGATAGCAGCCCTGAGAATGACTTAGGGATGTTGGTTGATGAGAAGTTCGACATGACCCAGGAGCGTGCACTTGCAGTCCAGAAAGCCGACTGTGTGCTGGGCTGCATCAAAAGGACTGTGACCAGCAGGTCAAGGGGAGCAATTCTGCCTCTCTACTCCTGCGAGACCCCACCTGCAGTAATGCATCTTCCTTTAGGGCCCCCAACATAAAAAGGATGTAGAGCTGTTGGTCCACACACACTATGCTACATCCTCTCTGAGGAGAGCCAGCAGAGGCAAAAGCATCCTTCTTGAAGCCTGTACCCAAGTCATCACATAGGAGGCTAGCCTACACAACCCTAAACATAAGTGGGAAGAACACAATCCATCTGGAGGGTCCTACCTGCCTGCTCCCCCACACCAGGCAGAGGTTGCCATTCCCAAAACTGCATTTGCTGGAAGAAACCCTCTCCTTCCCTGTCCCGCAATGGATTGTCCCCGCACAGCTTCTTCCTACCAAATAGCTGCTCCTCCATTAGGTGGCTGCTACAGACCCAGGAAGGGGACTTAAAATTCAAAACAGCTGTGAGGAACTGGGATTGCTCAGCTCTCTCTACCCAAGCTTGCATCCTCCCCCAGCAAGCTGAAGGCAGAGAAAAAGCAACTTTCCTCGGGTTAGGCTTAAATAGAGACAGCCATGGGTGTGGGGAGGCTCCAGGTGAGGCTGTTCAGGCCAATTAGTGCCTTCAAGGCTTGACACAGGGAGGTGCAACTAATGACTAATCTAAGGGTCCTGTACCTATTGGGGCTGATCCTTCAGGGCTCACAGTGCCATGGGCCCTTGTGTTATACATCTTTGTTGTACTGTATTTCAATCTGCCTTGGTTAATCCTGCAGCCAGCCTTTCTGGGCAGTGAAATCCAGTGCAGGATTAGTGTACACAACCTTTCTTTACCCATCCCCAAAGCACAGACCAAAACTCATCCTTGCACTGCTGAGTACTCACTGGCAGACTGAGCCTGCTGCAGTAAATGTAGGGAAGGGACTAAGGGCAAAAAGCCTTTTAATTTGCCCTGCCAGGCAAATAAAGCCCAGCTCCGGCACAAGACAAGTCCTGAAGCACAGGGAACGCAGCTGCTCTGGCTGTGCTTCCTGTGGCAGGAAGCCCTGACACTGCAAAGGGGCAGCCAACTTTTCCCTCAGCCACTGCTAATTCAGGGTATCCAAAGCCCAATCCCAGTCAGGTCCAGCACATCGCAGCACCACCAAACACACCTTTCTACTCGGTCTGGTCTGCTCCTCACCTTTCAACTGGTGCCAGATATATCACCAGGCTCCCCTCTCATCTCTTCCATAGGAGATGGCCCCACAATGAACAGATCCCTGTTTCACCCTCATTGTGGAATTTTATTAGCCCCCAGCCATTCTGATTCCAAGAAGCTCTAAAAAGAAACTTTGATTTCCAAGGTTAGTTTTTTTCTTTGGGAATTAAAATACCTTTCGTTGTTGCAAACAGCACATCAGAGTTACAGAAAAAGGGTTGAGAGAAAAATTAAACTAATTAGGGGGAATTACTGGAATGCATGAAGCCTCTTCAGGCACATCCCCCTCAAGGGGAAGGAGCTTCCATCCCATCTCACTGGGGCAGGAAAAGTCTATGGCTATCCAATAAGCACTTCTCAACCTTTCATGGACATGGCAAAGCCGCTCCACACAGACCCAAGGCAAATGTGCAGTGGGAAGCCCTTGGCAGAGGCTTGGTACAGCCTACCATGGGCTGCTCAGACCTGAAACCCAGGCTGCCAGCCTTTGCAAGTGTAAAGTGGAGTGGAGCTATTTAGGCCAGGTGAAAACATTTTTCTGCCAAAAAAATAACCTTTAAAAGCTACTCAGGAATGCTTCAGTAATTGAAGTTACCAAGTCAAGAAAGCCATATAAAGAGTAGTAAGTGTTGAGAAAGGGTTCTTCAACTTTTATTTTAGTACAAATACTAGACCTACAGTGTATTGCTGTGCATTATTGGCTGAAGTACACCACATCTTGCAGATTTCTTCTTTCCCAACCTTGAAGGCTTCAAAACCCTGCCCAGCAGGCTGCCCTATAGGCTGGCCTGGGGAGCTCTACTGTGGTGGGAACCCACCCCAGTTTGCTGCGGCAAAGGCCACGTGGTTTGGCTCTGGAGAGCTGGGCCCCATGGCCAAGAGTTTTTTTGTATATTTTAATGTTTATATACATATATGAAGTATATATTTGGGAAAATAATTTGGCTTCTAGATATATGAAAATGCCAGGCCAGCCGCTATCCAGCCAGTGGGATATCGCAGAGGAACACAGGGGTCTGACGGGGGGAACAATGCCTTACTCTAAAATATCCTATGGCAAAACCCTCTATAGACACTGCTCTCTGGCCCTACTTCTGGCCTTGCTAAACTCTGTTTCCACCAGTGAGATTTTCCTACAAGGGGTTACACCAACAATAATAAAGAAGCTGCAGGGATCCCCCATCTGTGTTTTATGGGGCTGACCTTGTCAGGGTGAAAAGTACAGGGGGAGCAGTAGGGAAGGCAGTGCAGCCCCTTCCCCTCCCACCTGCTTGTATTTGTAATTTGCTTCCTGCAAATCCCTGCTTCTGCAGCAAAGCCAAGTCATTGTCTAGTCTTACCAGGGCCAGCGGTTTGGGTGCAGTAACAAGACATGAGAGTTGGTAGAGACCAGGAGTAGTGCCTGCAGCAGAGGGGCCAGCCACACTGCCTTGCCATGGGACACCCCACACCAAAGCCAGGAGGGCTAAAAAGAGGTGACAGCATCATCACGGGACAAACTGAGGCAAGTGGCCACAGGAAACAAATTTGACTAGTGCTATAAGAAATGCACATTTTTCCTCCCTCAGATGCCTCTTGCAGGTTTTCACTTCTCATTCATAGCAGTTCTCCTTTCTGCCTGGGCCAGGCTGCTTTGGAGTAGTGCAAATACCAAAAAAAAAATAAAAAATAATAATAATAGCAACTTGACAAAATAATAACTAATTGGCAAATAAGTAGTTTGTGTGCAGCAACCTGCAAACAGTGTCGCTTGGCCAGTCGTCCAGTGATGGGTACAGCAAAGACAACTATGGCTATAATATAGCACAGATCTTCAGTCCAGGAAATGGTCTAAATCAGTCTTCCCCCCTGCAGTATCCTGAGCTGCTTCCTGAGATACTATTGTTTTCCTTTGCCTTGTTGAGGTATTGTCCCGTAACATGTTTGGGGTTTCCCAATGTGTGCCAAGAAACCACTGGCCATGACGCACCAGCCTGTTTTTAGGCTGTCAGCAGCAGCTCCTTCCTGACAGAGTGGGAAAGCGTGGTCCACAACCAAGATCCCCAGGGTTCCCTCACCTTCTGGTCCAGGAGAACCAGGTGCATTCGCTATTAACACTGTCAGGGGATGTGAGAAATAACAATCTGGGGGAAAGAGGATGGTAAGCAATGTCCCTGTGGCCCTGTGAATTTCACAGAGCTGTCTGCAGAGCAGAGCCCATTGCACTGCTCCAAAACATAAGCCATCCCCTGCATTTTCCTGGATTGGCCAAAATAAAGGGTGGGAAAGGGGAAAAAAAGCAAAGCCCAGGCCACACCTTTCCTCAGCCTGGTTCTCAGGCAATAAAAATACCTTGGAGCAGGAGTCCCAGCTTCCCAGCTTGGCCACTGACAGAATCAGGTTGTGGGCCAAAGCAACAGGGAGTTCACCTCATTGCTTTTCTGGGGTTTCCTATAGGGTGGATTTTGAGAACCTCAGTTCCCAGGCAGCATTGGCAAAAGCCATTTGAATAAGGAAATTAATGGCCTTCCCTTCCCAATGCTTCCATGGACCCCCTCTTCTTCATACTCCCTGCCCATGGCTTGCTTACGGCATCAGCTGACCCCTGCAAACTCCAAAAGCTCCTCTGGGGATCCTATGCCCAGAGCCACATTTTTCCAAGTGTCTCTCTAAATATATATGTCAGCAGGAAAGAAGGGAGGAGAACAAGCAAAAAAACATTGTGCAAGTATCCATCTGTTTTCAGATCATTAATTGTCCCTGGGGAGCCCCACATCTCTTTCATCTGCTTTTTGCTAAGTTTAGGTTAGGGAGGTATTCAGATGCAAGCGCAGCCAAGGAAAGGCAAAGCCGCCCTGGTCTTTAGTAGATCACTGAGGAGAAATTTGGGCAGGCAACAGGAAAGCTCTTTCCGCAGCTGGGAGGCATCCAGTCAGGACAGAAACAATCCTGGCTGCCGAAAGCTTTGTAAAAGCAAGAATAGATGTTTACTCACAGGAAAGCGAAGAACAGAAAAAGTTATCAACACCATTGTTTGCCACAAATAATTTCACCTTCTCTAGTCATATGATGCATTAAAAAAAACGCTGCTCGCTCTTAGTTAACATCACATACCGACAGCTATGTAGCGCTTACGCAGCTGGGCTAGCCCCTGGCTGGCTCCGAGGGCTCGGCTCAGACCCACTCCGCAGCAGAACCTTTTTCCCATCACCATTGCTTTCTCGCTCCCGGTGCCAAGAAGACCTGACCTGAGCCCCACTTTTACAACTAAACTGCCCCTCTGTGGCTGCATTTATGGGGCTGACAGCTCTTTAATTGAAGTTTATGAAACACCTTGCCACAGCCCAGAGTGCAAAAGCTCAGCTAAGAAACCATCTCTAACCTGTACTGGCTGCAGCATGATTTGCCCCGGAGTCCCCAGTGGGGTTTGGGAGTTCAAGGGCAGGTTTAGGTAATGTCAGAGTAGTGCGGGATCAAAAACCTCCCCAAAACATTGCTTTTTAGGTACAAGCTGTGGTCCATCCTTTTCCATGTCTTCCCCAGTGTGCTGTTCCTGGGAAAGAGCCCTTTCCGGTCTGGTCCGTGGCTCCCTGGTTTTCCACCAGGATGTTACAGACGGCTCCTGCCTTGCCAGCCATTACCCGGTATTGCTTCCCCACTCCAGTAGCAGCCTCCCACAGCCGATGGCTCTCTACAAAACGCAGCGTGCTCGAAGCGCGGCATCCTGGCCCGTGTCCGGCCAAGGCCAAGGGCATAGGATCCCAGCACCACCTCCTGGCAACGCACCGCCATGCACTGCCCGCGCATCGCAGGCGGCAGAAAGTCCCCCAGCAAGCTATGAGGACCCCCCGGAGAGAGAAACCGGGATCTGGGAGGATCCCAGCCTTTACCGTGCTTGCCCGAGCCTGGGTTTTTTCCCCTTCACGCGGCATCACGGCCGGCCCCCGGGTTGCTGCGGGCTCAGGACCCCCAGTTGCATCCCCCGGGGAGCGGCAGCTGCCGGCTGCGGGGTGAATAGCGGCGCGCCGCGCCCGAGAGACGACCGAATTTAATTCGAGATGAATGGGCACCTCTCTGCCGCCCATGACATTTTCATTGCAGACTAATAAGGGGAGAAAAATCCAATTAGGTGACAAAAGGGGTCCCTAATCGGCCGTGCAGCCCGGCGCGGGGCAGCTAGGACGGCACAGCATCCTGCGGGAGAGCAGGGGGCAGACCATGGGAAGTTAAGAAAACCCTCGGAAGAAAAAGTCCTCTTGTGATATTGCTAAGCCCAAACTGCAGGATGGCAAGGCTGCTGAAGTCCTCCCAGAATATGTGATTACAAATACATAGTTTTATAACTGTTTTTCTATTTGTGGTTTGCGATTTGTAGTTTGTAGTTTGTAATTTGTAGTTTGTAAAGTGATGTTTACACCCCCAGGGTCCATAAGTCTCACAGGTCACTGAGATAAAGAGAGTGGCCCAAAGCGAGATGGGCAGAGCAGGGGCATATCCTAGCTACAGTCTGAGGACAGCGAGGGTAAATGACCTGCAGCCAGGAGTATGCTGCTCCTCGAACTAAATGCTAATAAAATTTGGCAGGTTCCTTCCAGGGCACCCACCTGCTACCAAGTATTCAACAAAACCCGGATTCAGGAGCAGGCGAAGAATCACATCACGGTTTATTACTGAAAGAGTTTTTTCAACCCCCAAAAGATTTCAGCTAACCCTGGGTTGCAGTTTTTCCAGCAACAGGTGCCCTTTCAGAGTTTTAGCACATTCAATCAGTAGTACCATTTATCTCCAAGCTCTGCTGCCTAAAGCTAGAGGGGACTGACAGTGGAACCTCTGCATGTGCAAAACCCTCTCCTGCCCAAATGCGGGGATGTTGGGGCATCGCAGGATACAGCAAGGACACAGCAACGCTGTCCTGGGAAAGGCGAGGTGGGGGTTGCACATAAATAACAGCTGGGATTTAAAGGAAGGGTGATAAATGGGAACGCCGTGCTCCCTCGGGAATTATTAACGGTGGGGGGAGGCTGAAACCTTGGCTTTGCCCCAGAAGCCAGGCTGCATAGTGAAAGCTGATGGGTGGGAGCGGGCAGGGAGAGCAGATGGCCAGGAAAGGCCGGGAGTCCAGTCAGGAGCAGGGGGTCCCTGTCAGCGCAGCACTGGGGGCTGTGGTGAGGTATGGTAGCTGTTGTCTCCCATGGGGCACAGCTGGGTCGCACAGGGGGAAGGACCCACTGTGTCCTCTGCTCCCTGGAGCCCCTCAGGTGACTCCAGCTGCAGCTCCAGGTGGCCACCGCTGAGTATTGACCGAGTACTATCTCAGCTCCAGCCTTATCAGGGCAAGGGCCAGCTCTGGGCACCAGCACCTGCCCCATTAATCTTCTCCCTGTCCCACATGCACAAGGTCTTGGTGAGTGAAACAACCTGCTCGGCAAGGGCTTGGGCCACTGGTGCCCTGGGTCTGGGGATGATCTGTTGGTACCGGAGAAGAGACAGGGAGAGAGTTTTGCTTTTTCTCTTTGGCTCCTGCCATTGCCTCTGCCCTGTGAAGGGGACCATAGCAGGCAGGTGCCTTGATACCTGGGCATATTAGTGGCAGTGTTTTACACTGGAATTTGGGTACTGAAGACTTGGGAATGTGGTGCCCTGAGGAAGAAAGGAAACAAGCTCCACTTGCCTACGCAGGGTGTGAAAGGAAGGGGAGATAATTTCCCTGCAATTGCTATCTAAAACAATGAGCTGAGCAAGAAGCCCAAGTTTCACCCAAAGTCTTCACTGCACCTCCACTCAGGAGATGTGATTCCTCATGCCAGCACCTGCCCCAGAAAAACAAGATAAATACTTGCAGCTTTGGCTGAAATGAAAAACAAAAAAAAGAGGCAGCGATTCTTCATGGCTGCAGCCTTGCAGCTCCAGCCTGTAAAGCTTAAATGCAATCCAAAATGTCCATGGGGACCATTAAACACAAAGTCTGTGTGAGTCCCTCAGGGTGGGAACCGCCTTGTAGGAGCAGGAGCCCCATGCACCAGAGCAGGAACGCCAGTGATGATCAGGAGTCTGAGGTCATTCCAATTGCCTCATGTCCAGCAACCGGATCCTGCCCATGTCACAGCAAATACTGCTATGAGGGTACACGGAGCTGTAGTGATGCCAGCAAGTGCCTGATGGACAAACTTATTCTTCCTGCTTGCATTGGTTTGGGTTTTCTAGGAGCATCCCTGGTCAGAGAATAGCCAGGAAGGCCGGATGATGTAAGCAAAGCCAACAGCAAGCTTTTGCTGTAAAATCCACCCGAGGACACAGTGTGTCCAGGAATGAAGAAATAAATGGTGCTACTGCACTCCTCCTCCTCCTCCAGGGAGGGGGAGCATAGCCTGAGCTGGGAAGAGTCTAACTTGACAGCCAGGGACTTGGATCCACAAGCAGATAGGACTTGCTCAGAGGTTAGCTAGAACAGTCTAGCCCAGTTCCAAATGAAAATACACATTGATTTATCCTTTTCTTCTGCACTATGAAACCCACAACTCCAAAGGGGCAATCTGCACTGGGTCAGCCTTGTGAGAATGCAGGACTGACACATGAGTAGTATGATGCAAAGCCACTGAGTGGAGAAGCGGATGCTGCAAGGAGAGGAGCCACTGCTCTTTGAAGAGCTCACTGCTTGAATGACGCTTTTGCCTTCTCCTTAAAAATCCCTTAAACCTTTAGGTGACGTTTCCTTTGGTGCAGAAAGGCCCAACTCTTTTGGCGAGTGTGCAGTATGAACCCCAGGCAGGGCTTGAAGACAGCGTGGGGGCACCGGCATCCAGCGCTCTCCCCCCTCCTACCCTCCCCGTCTGTGCTGTGCAGACGGGATGGGGTTTCCCCTTCCTTACACAAACTTGGGATCTTCTTTCAGCTGTTGCTTTTTTTTTGTATTGATTTTTAAAAGGAGGCACTGCAGCTTTAAAGAGCTTCCCAGACTTGCCTTTGTGACTGGAGGAGAGGGTGGGGTGGTGGTGGAGGTGGGGTCCCAGAAGAATGAAATAAAGTGAAGTACAACAAAAAGAAGTTAAAAGTGTGAGTGACAAGTTTTCGGCAACAGGCTTCAGCCCCTGTGGGGTCGTTTGGGCGAAGAATGGCAACAAATGAACAAATGAGCTGGATTTTCATGCTTGGTAGACAGTGAATGAATAAGCATCTTTTAAAACCCTATCAGGAACTCTTTGGATTGTCATTATAGCTGGGAAGAGGGGGGAAAGGCAGACTTTTGAGGACTGATCATGTGAAAGAATCCCAATTCTTGCCCTTTTCTCTGCCAGTAAGTGTGGCTACACCAAAATGTGCGGGCAGTGCAGGAGAACAGGCGTGCAGCCACAGCTGAGCATCCTACCATATCTCAGCACAGGAGAATCTCTGGGGGACCCCAGGGCACCCCGATGCAAGTTGGAAGAGGCAAGTGGGTCTGCTCTGGTTGCAGGATGCCCCAGTGATTCCCAGTGGCATGGAGGGGACAGACAGTGGTTAGCAGCCCTGGCTGCCTCAGCTGCCAGAAAACTTGATCGCAGTGTCGGAGGCAGACAATGTGAGAGGGCAGGAGGCAAGTCACTTAAAGCCATATTTAGAGTGCAGGGTGGAGGTCTGAGGTCAAAGGAATTGCCCTGGGATTATGGGAATCACCTTCATTTTCTCAAGAGTCTTCAGAGATGAGGGAGACAGACAAGAGCAAGGAGGAGGGGGATGAGTTTGTCACTGAGGAAAAGACCCCAATGTTCCCCTTTCCCTGGCCCTGGCAATGAGCATGGCCTCTCTGAGCCTTGCAAATCATTTACAGGCTCTCTTTTCAACTGTTTGTTATCCTCAATCCTCCTTAACCTTGATCAGAACAGAGCATTGGTGAGGCAGTTGCAGGAGGCTCTCCTTCTGAGACATGGCATGAGTCTGCTGAATATCCCTGCAGCTAGAATTCAGCAGTAAGATGCAGATACAGAGAAGAAAACCTGAAACTGAGTGTTGGGGACATGGAAACATCAGCTTGTAGTGAGGGAGTCTCCCATGGCTGTCAAAATTAAAGTTGAGTCCACCTAGCATGGGATTTCAGCAACTAAATGTGGCAGGACCCAGGCTAAGTTCGTTTTCAACCTGTTGCTTTCACGTATGCGAGGGCACAAGCCTATCTCTGAAGCAGTCGTGGTCCCAGCAGCCACCTGTTTCTTCCACATCAAAAAAGTCCCTAGGCCATTACAGCAGCCATGGTTATAAAGGCCAGGCACTGGCGCTGGGACAGCCCCGTCAAGAGAAATGAGACCATCACGCACTAAACATAGAGAAAAGATAAATGGAAAAGGAGTCTTTCAGTCTTCATTATCAAGTTTCCATGGGTTTGCCAAAACCATAGCAACCAGTTCAAGCAATGATTAACCTAATAATGTGGAGGCAAAGAAAAAAAGGGGGGGATAAAAAAGCATTCAAGCTACTAAAGAAGTCACTAGTTCTCCAGAGGTAGTAAATCCGCCCGCCCCCCCTCCATCCACCCAAGCATCCCTCCAACACCACCACCACCCCCCCCAGCATTTAGCCTCATGCCTGGAAGACCAGAAGCACTCTAAGCCTCCAAAGAAAAGAATCTACAATGCAGTAAAACCCACTAAAGCTGTACAGCCATCCTTTTGGACTTTTGTAATACCTGCTCTTATTGGGGCTCTGGGGCTCTTGCCTCTTTTCTTGCCTATATAGACAATATATATAGCTCCCTTTCACACCTTTATTTTATTTTATTTTATTTTTGCAAAAATGCTAGTTTTGTAGACTGAGTGTGTTTGTTACCCCCCTCAGTTCAGCAGCACACAAAGATAGTTAGGCCAAAGTGATACCTCCCATAGGGAGATACCAAAGTGGAGCTGGATTAGCAGGGAAAACATTAAATGATTTTATCACCCAAGTAATCACAGTGTTTCTCCTGTGGCCACACACAGAGGCCTTGAAGCACTCTGCAGACTGTTAGAGTATGAAAACAATATGCAATTCAGCCAGAAAAGGGGGAAGGGGGAGGAATACTATTAGGTCTTTCATTCTGCCTATCTGATCTATGACACAGATAGATCATGTTCAGGACTATAACAGCACACACACAGATAGGCACACACAGCCTTTTCCTAGTCTTCAACCTTGCCCCATGGCCTGTGTTTCACCAGAAATGTGGGTATTTCTTCTCAAAGCAGTGAAAAGGCAAAGTAGCAGTGCTCTGCATGGATGTACAGGTCCCAAGACGAAGCAGAAAGAGCAGATCTCCCAAAAAGGTCAAGAAGGAGGGACACCTGCTTGCCTTGGTCGTCGGCACTGGCATCGTGGTGCACTCACCCCCTTCTTCCAGGTGCATGGGGCACCTGCAGCTACTCTCCATGGGATAATTCATTGACAGAGGCTGGACCAACTGCACAAGAAGAGATCACTGCTTCTCCAAAATCCACCAAGACCATGTGTTTTCTGAGCTGCAAAGTGTCTTTTTAGCACCAGGGCCAAGCTGACTTCTCCCTTCGTCACAGAACTAAGCAATGATGCCCACAGCCCACCTGCATGTACAGCACTCTGCAGCTAGCCTGCGCCAAGGCTGAGTCCAGCAAGTCTGAGCAGAGATGCATAGGGAGGGGGTCCTCACCAGAGGGGATTCCTCATGACCCCGTGCCCGTCCTGGGCAGACCCCGAAGGATGAACCGCGACTGGGGGAAACTGGGAGAGGCTGCGGCGCACAGAGGCTTGGAGCACGGGAAGCCCGGTCCCGGCCCGGTCGCCGCCTTTCAGCACCATGGTCAGAGCCGGCGGCGCGCGTGCGGGACTGAGCGCTGAGGGCGCTCCGCGCGTGGCTCCGAGCAGCGCGCACAGCTCCGAGCACACACCATCACCCAAGCGCTCCTCATTCCAGTGGGTCACCTCCACCCCAGCTCACCCCACGGCTCCCTGGAAGCGGGAGCTGCACGGAGGAGGGCGGAGGGGAGTGAAGGGGGCGCCAAGCGTTTGCCCCCAAGTCGGTGGGATGGGGGATGGACGGCAGGATAAGGCCCCCGGGATCCCGCACCCAGTCAGGTTTCACTCTCGCCTCTTTTGTTGTGGTGCAGGAGAGGGGTCTTAGGGGTGTCTGTGCGTGCGTCTTTTTTTCCAGTAACCAAATTTCTTTTGTTCTACAAATTGCCTCAATAGTGTCTCTTTGCCGTGGGCAAACGGACTCAGCTGAGAACAATTAGCATCACAATGGGGTTTTGGCCTAGCGGGTCGCTTTGTCTAGAGACTGCTGCCCCGCTGGGGCAGAGCGGAGAGGGGAGGTAGCCCGGCCGTAAATCTACCAGCTACAAATTGAGTCCCTAGGAGGAAAAGGCCGGGAAGGGCTCTCGGGATTTATGCGGCTTCTCTTCCCTTCTTGCTGTGGCGTGGGAGGTATTACGCTTCCCACCTCCCTCGCCTGCTCCTGCTAAACCCTCCCCCGGCGAGGATGGGGTCGACCTGGGGCAACGCTGCCCCGGGGATCTGTACCGTCCCATGAGCTGGAGCTCTGTGTCCTGGGGACACCTCCAAACTAGCCCCAGGGCCGACCCTGGCACTGAAAATCCATCTGCGTGCTTAACCAGCTGCAGGCTCACCTAGCCGGGACGCGGAGGGCAGAGCAGGACGGATGCACGGCGGGAAGGAGGATCACAGGGGCCGACTGCAGCCTTGCGGGGAACTGCGACTGCAAAAAGAGGCCAGTTTAAATGCAGCGTGGGCGCCGACGGGAGCACACCGGCGTGCGCACAAGTTCAGGCCTCGCTGCGCAGCTCTCCATCTCCGCTCCTCCCTACGCAGGGCACATGGCCCCGGCACTGGGTACCCCGCCCTGGTCTCCGAGCAAAGCTCTGCAGGGCAAGCGCTGCCTCCCCCGGCAGAGCTGCGCCGGATTTAGACACTCCTTCTGAGAGCCCTTGGTGGAAAAAACACGGTGTTGCGCAGGTCTGACAGCGACACATTTTATTCTCCTCCTCTTCTTCTTCTTCAAAACTCAAGCCAAAACCAACGAACTCAAAACAGCCACAGCTCCCCTCCCCGATACAAACAGGCGGACCACCGCTGCCAAAAATACTCTTATGTACAAAATACGTATTTGTTACTAAATATAATCAATAAATACCAATAGTGACAAATTAATATAATTTACCGATTCCAGTGTACAAAACCGCTATTTGTTTTTGTTCTCCCGGTGCCGTTGCGCTCCAGCCAAGCTGCATGGGGCAGGGGGCACAGGGGCGGCCGCCGCCCCCCGGCGCGCAGCGCGGGGAGCCCACCCTCCTCTCCTCCGGCTATTTGAAGGCCAAAATAGGGGGAAAGCAGCCGGACGGCTGGCTCAGAGGAAGGCGGGGAAGGCGGCGGGGCCGCGGCGCAGGGTGGCGGGCGCCGGAGCGGCAGAGCAGGACGAGTCCCACGACCCAGGGGAGGCGGCGGCGGGGGGCGGTGGCGGAGGGGGGTCGGGCAGATCCTGCTCGGCCAAGCGGAGGCTCTGGGTCAGCGCCCAGATGTAGTTGTGGGCGAAGCGGAGGGTCTCTATCTTGGTGAGTTTGGCGTCGTCGGGGAAGGTGGGCAGGACGCTGCGGAGCGCGTCCAGGGCGGAGTTGAGGTGATGCATGCGGTTCCTCTCCCGGTCGTTGGCCTTCATGCGCCGGCTCCTTTTCTGCTTGCTGTGCAGCCCTTCGTTCCGTGCCTTGCCGCGGCCCCGTCGCCCCTTTCCCTTCCTGCGGACCGCAGTCTCCTGAGGGGTCAGGGCGGTGCGGGCCGGCGAGGCACCCCTGCTGCTCGCTGAGCTACCGCTGGGCGCGGAGGGGGAGTCCTCAGAGCCACCGAAATAGGGCTGCCCTTCACCCGGAGAGCGGTCACTCTGCGGAGCCATCCTGCGAAGCCAACCCTGCTTTAGCCGGCGGGGAGAAAGCCCTCTGCCCTGCGGCTGTACCTGTTGAGCCCGGGCGAGTCTACTGGGCAAGAAAGCGGCTTTTGCGCCGCTCCCCCCTCCCAGCTTTCCCTAGAGTGTGGGCAGGAAAGGTTGCGCAGCCGGCACACGACTGCCGTTAGGCCCCTATATATATAGGGCAGGCTGACAATGCGGATTTCCCGGCCTGGCGCCGTGTGCGCCCCCCCCGCCAGCACCCACCCCTTGGCACGCTTTTATCTTATCAGCCCGCGGAAGCGTGCCGGGCCCGGCACAGCCCGCCCCCTGGCCCTGCCAGAGCCCACCGGCTCCCACGCCGCCCCCTTCCCCCGGGCCGGCCCCTGCCCACCCTCACCCGGGCTTGGGCAGAGCGCCGACCCCGAACTGCGCCTCGGTGGGGGCAGCAGCTCAAGCAGGGACTCCGCGGAGGAGGTCGGGCGGGGGGCGCTGGCCCAGGGCCCTAGCGGTGACGGGGGTCTCCCGAGGATTCGGCTGCGCGAAATGGGTCAGGCTCGGGTTCCGCGCCTCGGAATGCTGGGGCCGTAGAGCCGGAACAGTCGGGGTCTCCCTCTGTGCCAGCCGTGAGGGGTACTGTCGGCCCCATTCCTGATCCTCTCGGCTCGGAGGCAGAGCAACAAAGCTCCTCTCCCTGCTCCGGCTCTACGGACTCTCCTCCGGCCCCGGAGGGGACCGAAAGGACCATGCCGCCTCCCGCTACCCCTCTCTGCGGCCCCGCAGGGCCCTGGACAGCCCCGAGCTCAGGGTACCGACCGGTGGAGCTGCCTTGCCAGCGGCGACCGCCTGCACTGGGGGCGAACGGGACGCGGTTCTCCAGCCCCCCCACCTCTGTGTCTTTGCTCCCCCCTGGGAATCGGGGCCTGGGTCCGGCAGAGGAAGAGCCCGGCAGCAGCCCCCAGCTACCCCCGCCCAACTAAGCTGGTACTGGGTCCTGGGAGGGCCGCTCTGCCGCCGGGGCTCGGTGCGCAAAACGTGCCAGGGACTTTTGCGCACAGGCTGCGGCGGGCTGTGGGGACCTGGCCGGGCCAGGGGCACCGTTCACGGGCGGAGGGCAGGGAACCGGGAGTTGAGGGGCCGACCCTCCCCTGTACGGCCCGGCACACCTGGGGGTGCGTGCAGGGTCACAGGGTAGGCGCAGCCCCGGCGAGGCCAGAGTCCCCCGCTACTTCACCAAAGCGTCTTGGCGGATCCCGGCCGGGGTCACCGGCTCTAGGAGCGGCCGGAGCTGTCCGTTCTGGCCGCAGCAAGGCGGGGGCAGCTACCCGGACCGGACCCGGCCTCCTGTGCCGCGGGGCTGCCGCAGCCGGAGCGGTGTGGTGCGAGACAGTGCGGGGCGGTGCGATGTGCGCTGCCTCTCCACAGGCGCGGTGCGGCGGGCGGGGGGCCCCGCTCCTCGGCGGCGGCGGCGCTGAGAGGGCGGGGGAGTGGGGCCGAGGGGGGCCGGCCCCTCGGCGGCTCGGGAGCCCCTTCTCGAGGGGCGGCTCGCAGGGCAGGGGAGGATGAATAGGAAGGGCCCGGCAGGGTTTTTTTGTGCCTGTGCAATTGGATGACAAAAAAATCTGGCGAGCGAGTTTCCAAGCCTCAGACTGCCCACTTCAAACGTCCTTCAAACAAAAGCTGAAGAGGAAAAGAAAGCCCCACCTGGTACCGCTGTTTGCTAAAATAATAATAAATAGATTTCGTTTAATAAATAATTACAAGAGATTGTAAAGTGGAGTGCTTTGGGAAGCATTAATCATGGGACTGGGGGCAGACATCACCTGCTGGCAAACAAGACAACTTTATTGTTAAATCACCTTCCCACTGCCACTTTCCGATAACTCTCCCGTCGCCTCAAAGCCCGGCCGGGTATGTTTACTCATGGTTAGCATAACAAGCACCATATTACCACAAACGTGATAAAAATCTCCGGGGGCACCCCAGCGGGCTCCCGCTCACACCTGGCCGGGGCGCCCCGATGCGTAGCTGGCACCCAACGGCCCTTCCAGGAGGGGCCCTTCTGCCGTTTACATTGGCCTAGTTTGTGCTGCTTTATAACAGGTTTACTGCAATCCCTATCTGCCTGCCCTATTTATCTTATTTTATTGAAAACATATGGTAACCAGTCCAGCTCCGGCGCATCTCTCGCCTGCCAGGCGTCGGGGACGTTTTGCGAGCTGGGTCCCGGCCGCAGCCCTCCTTCCCGCCAGGGGCTGTTTGCTCGGGAGAAGGGCGGGCAGATAAGACCGGACCAGCTTTCGACCACTCTGCACCAGGGCCGGGGGTCAGCTGGACACTCTGCGCCCCCCGTCCGCCCTGAGTCCTCTGGTGCGCTCCCGCGCCTCTTCCCCGCTGGGTCGCTGCAGCAGCGGGGAGCGCACGGCGGAGACACCTGCGACGGTGCCGGCCTTTCCTTCTTTCCCCCTCTGCCCCCCGGCAGGGGCTGCTCAGGAGGTACGGTGATTTGCGGTGCCATATGTCGAGCGGCTCGGCTGAGCGCAGCCCTTCAGAGCCGGAGCAGCTGCTTCCCCGGCCCTACCTACCCGGCGCATAATACCTGGAAGCCGCAGCCCCGCGTCCCCCTTTGAGAGAGCAACGCGGCTGGGCCGGCTCCTAGCCTCTGTTTTGTGACTTTATTGTGGCGCCCAACAGATGCACGCCTGCCCCTCCTGCCCCTCGCCCCGGTGCGAGAGCGGTACTAGGGACACAAGTAGCACAGATGCCAGGCGCAAGGTGCACCAGATGCCCCCCTTTGTGAATTCAAACAATATTTCTCCCTTCCTCCCACCTCTCTCCTCTTCCTGTAAGAGGGAGAGGAGAAGCGGATCGAAAAGAAAATACATCCAAAAAAAAAAAAAAAAAAGAAAAGAAAATGGGAGAAGAAAGGCAAGTACTGGGAAGCGGCGCCGGGAGCGCGTCCCCTGGAGCCGCCCTAAGGTGCGCACGGCCAGGCGCAGTGCCGCGGCCCCGGAAGGCAGCTAGCCTCGGGCTGGGAGAACTCAGCGCCTCGGGGACACCCCGTCACGACCCCGGGGAGAGCGGGAGGGGGACGGCGGTGCTCGCGGGGGAGAAAGGATCACCTCTATTAATTACCCGGCGAGCACTGTGCAAGCGGCTTCCTGGGGCAAGGAACTGGCAGAGCAGCAAAGGCTGCTTGCGAAAAGGACGGCAAAGCCCATTTCGCCATGTTAAATCTTTCCATCTTTTGTGGCCAGGGTCCGGTACAAGAGAAAGAGTCCAAAGCAACTAGTACATGCACTGAGGGCTTGGGTAGCAAAAGCTCTCCCCTTGTGGGCCAGAGCTACTGGAAAGGATGTCCTCCCCTTGATGTCTCTGCCCATGGAGGCAAAGTGAGCTCCACACTAGGTAGAAGAGGCTGTGCAAGGAGAATCATCTCCCCAGGGTTAGAGCCCCTTCCTTGTGCCATGGACAGGACTGGCAAAAATCACCCCAGCTGCAAATACCATTCCCCTCCATAAATATCCAGCAGCCCTCACTGTCTCTGTGCTGCAGAAACCTGTCTCAATGGCCTGATCCATGCCAGGGCTGGTGGGTTTTTCTTTAGCTCCACAGGAAGCTGGGCTCTGCACTTCACATGCTCTGACTTACAAGGGCTGAGGAGTAAGGCTACTCAGGGGCGGAAAAGTCCAACAGAGCC
Source organism: Psilopsiagon aymara (assembly GCA_024733675.1). Classification (NCBI taxonomy): domain Eukaryota; kingdom Metazoa; phylum Chordata; class Aves; order Psittaciformes; family Psittacidae; genus Psilopsiagon; species Psilopsiagon aymara. The sequence continues at coordinate 28,399 of JANRGW010030842.1, read as the reverse complement.
CTGGGGTGAAGGATGCTATCACTGCATCGGAAGAGGAGAAGCCCTGCTATAGCACACAGGGGAAAGAAAGCCCAACAGTTTCCAAAGTGCAAACCCACTCTGCAATAAACCTCCCTTCATACTTATGTGCCCTTAAAACACAGGCCGACAGGAGAAGGTTTCATAAGGCTGCAAGAGCAGACAGCTGTTCTAACACTGAAATATTTTTGGGGTCAGAATGCAACAGTCATGAGCATAGCAAAAACCTGGGTTATCTCTGGATAGGACAGGGGAAAGGAAAATAAATACCATGGAAAGAAAAGACAGGAAAGGAATACCAAGTACAAAAAGTCAGTCAAATACTGAGGTGTGATGTATACAGGTGGGTGCTGTGAAACCTGTTACCTTAGAGTATTTATTCAGCCATCCGAGTACCATCCCAGGTAGGGAAGGATGGTCCTCACCTCTCTGGGAACTGGTCACCTTCTGTCATTCCCAGCTCTGCCAGTCTTGATCTCCTCTTGGTTTATAACATGTGGTTCCTTGCCTCAGCCTGTTTCACCTGCCATAAAAGAGGATTTCTCCTCTACTGTGATGACAGCCTGGGCAGACAGGATAGGTTACGCATCCAGCACACTCTCTCATTCAGTTTTTCCAAGTGCTTTAAGCTTTACACGAAGTTCCTGGCAAGATCTCACAGAAGCCACCACTACTACAACACAGTTGAATGAAACACAATGGGGACTTAGCAGGTGTTCAAGCACACGTCCATCTTTAACTCATCTGCAGCGTCACTGGTCCAGAGTATGCCCCTTCTTGTGTATCGGCCTGCATGGAAATCTCAAAGAATAACTGTAATTAGAAATCTACTGTCTCCAAAGCTAAAATTCAACAGCTTTCATGGCAGGATATCTCCAGCACATGGACTGGCTGGCAATGGTCATCTTCAGCTACTAGATGGAAAACACAGAAACACAGACTTAAAGCTTCAGTATTTATTTACACCAACCCTCCTCTGGCCATTCATAAATAGTCCTGGACCATGGATATGCTGATCTCAGACTGCCGTCTTCTTTCCATGGTGCTGGACCACTGCTCAAGGCAAACCACTGGTGGCAGAAGGCATGAAGGTGTGACATGGATACTTTGCCTGCTGGCAAAGTATCTCTCCTCATCCACTTTCCTCTGTCCCAGCCTCACCATCCCCTTGCTCCCATCCCTGTGTCTTCGTGCCCCTCTCCTGGCACACCTTGCACTAATGTCCCAGCCAAGCAGCCTCGGTACCCCATCCCAGTTTTCCCCCACTGTCCCTGCCTACCTACACACACTCCACTCCAGCTCCCAATACTGATGCCCCTCTCCTAACCCTTCATCTAGCACCAGGGTTTATCTGCCAAGCCCTTTGAACTGAAGCCATTTGTGTGCCCTTCACCACTGCAGTGCTGAGAAGACAATTTTATATTCAGAAGGGACCATTTTCTTCCTCAGGTCAAGTTGTATAATGAGGAGCCTGCAAGCAGCGCAGCCCCTCCTGCCAGCAGGTGCCCATGCCTCCGGGAAGGTGAGCAGCCTGCCGGACTTTGGTATCTCAGTGAAAAATCACAACAGAAGGGGGGGGGTGGAAGGGGGGCAAAAATCTGGATATTTATACACGAAACACTGCAATTTTAACCCATAATTTTAGATGCTGCCCAGCTTTGCAAGAGAAGTTACCAGCAGCCTGTATCAGTCCTTGATAATGTGACTTTGCTGAGACCCGATCTAACACCACGCCAAAAGCCTGTGACAGTGGGAGAAAGGCAGTTATCTCGTGGCAGGTAATAGCAAGAAAACCCTAAGGTACTCACTCACCTGTGTGCATCCAGAGTATTTTAGCTGTTTGTGTGGTTACACCAGCCTCCAGCTGCAAGGAGGGGAGCACCAGCTCAGTACCAGCCCTGCCTGCACAGCCGGGCTTGAGCAGATACTCCAGCCCACAGCATGACTGACAGCCAGTAGGGATGGGGTTCTAACCCACAAACCCCCTCGGGGATGGAGATCATCCCCAGCCACCCCAAGAGGCACTGCCGAGCCCTTCGAAGACATGTGAGGGCCTGAGCTGGGCCCGGACCTTGTGGCAAGTCGGTAGCATAGCACTGGCACCAGAGACCTGGGGGAGCACAGTGCTGCCTCCCCCATGTGCACACACATGTCACAGCAGCTTCCTGGGGTTTATCATCACCCTTATCAATTTCCTTTATTACTACACTTCTTCAAACCTATATGGCTCCTTCAGGTGCCCTGCCCCAGCACCCCCAGCAGCTCCTGCACACTTTTCAGGCACCTATGGCTCCAGCAAAGCCTTCATGCTCAAAGACACATCATCCAACGTCCTCTCACCATCCAATGTCCTCTCACCATCCAACATCCACTCACCCTGGGAAGTACACCTCCCTCCCCAAGCTCTTCACTGCAATCCCCACCATTTTCCACCATCATTTAAGTTTCTGAAGTAATTCCTTTTTTCCTTTTTGTTCCTTTTTTTTTTTTTAAAGCAAACCATCTACCATATGTTCTGCCCTGAAAGGGGTAATTGTTAACAGATCATTAAAACACCGTGGTGAGTGCCCTGAGATTCCTTCCCTCCGTCTTATGCATTATCCTGTCTCTGTCACCTTTTCAATGTGGCTTTGAGGGCTCTGCTTTTCTAACTTCCTCCTCGGGGAAGAAAAAAAGAAAAAGAGAGAAAGAGGCACTAAAGTGACCCTCTTCACAGCTCTCCTCCTTGCTTTTCAATGTCTTTTCGACACCCAGCAATAATTGGGGTGAGGGGCTGGCATGCCGCCACTGCTGCCGCCGGGGGGGGGGGGGGGGCAGGCCCACATCCTGCCCTGCTCACATGGCACCAGGGTTGGGAAGGTAGGATGAGGTGAAACAGGAATACTGCAGCCACTCCTGGGCACTGATGGCCTCTCTTTCTACTGCTGGGCAATGAGGCCATTTGCCATGGAATGCTCAAAAGGTGCATCTCATCTGTCCTGGTCCCTTTGTCCCCAGTCCTGGGACAGGTGCTGTAGGATAACCCCGTGACTTACACACATCCCAGGCTAAGATGGCATTTCTTACAAAGCTCATTTTCTCAGGTGGATTGAATACTTTCAGTGGCACAAATACATTTTATAAGAAAATAAGCTAACAGATGGCTGGGAACTGAACTAAGCCCAGAGACTGGACATTTCACCTCCTTTTCCTAGAGAATGAACACTAATTCAGGAAACATCAAATGCCAGGAAACTGGGGACTATGGGCATGGACCACTTTTACCCAAGCCAATGTTAGCTGTGGTGAGCACAGACACAGCACCAGCATCTGTCCCCTTTGCTGGGACAGGGACCTTCCCAGAGCTGCGCTCGCTGTCTCCAAAGACCTACGCACAGCAAGAGGGACTCCAGGAGGGTTGTGAGCACCTTTAGCAGCTGCAGTCCTGTTCACTGCCGTGTTTAGCAATGCCATTTTACAACGAAAGCAAGCCAGAAAGCTACATCAACCCCGGATGTGGCTGATGCTGTGGCCAGCCAGGGGACTGAAAATCATCATCCTCACTGGGAAAGATGGGGAGGAGGCAGTTGTCCCAGTCAGCAAAACCCAGCTACACTTAGAAAAACCCAGAAAAAGCCCTACACCCAGACTTCCCCCAAAGCCAGTATTCTCCAGCAGCTCAATAGCCTTGCCAGTGCCTGCACATAGCTCCAGGGACCTCACAGATTGCTCCTTTCTCATTCAGGTGTCTGCCAGCCTGACACTCCAGCCCATTTTCCCAGCTGGCTCTTCCCCTTCAGTCAGCAGCTATATCAGTGCACCCCCCAAGCGCTTCCCTCTCCCGTTGTTGTTATTTTAACCCAGCAAGCTGTAGCCTCAAACAGGAGAAGATGGTGCTGCTCTGCTTTGCTGCAGCCGAGGGATCAGCCCTGCACAGTTCCCACTATGGGGATTACTGAGCATCCCAGGAACTTTGCAGCAAGCAATGCTCAGCTGGTGCTGGCAGATCCTTGTTCTTTCCCAGACAAAGCCTCCTTATCCTCAAAACTTGCTGCAGACACTAAGACCTCCACCTGTGGCACTGACCCATGAGAAAGCCCCAGGAAGGCTGACTGAGGCAGGGATGTGATCTGCAATTTGGTACCCGGTGCCCAGAAGCACAAGGCTGCTTTGCCCCGCTGTGCACATCCCAGGCAGATCAACTTTTCTCCTCCCCTTTCCAGGACCACAGCTTTCACCTGCCGCTACCTCTTCATCAAAGAAAAAACTTCGTGGAAGAAAAAGTACCTTCTTCAAAGGAGTGTGCTGGAAATGGGCAGGACACCCACTTTCCCAAGGGGATTTAGCAGCTGCTTGCCAAGGGCTCTTATCACTGCTGTGAGGCAAAATTTTGGCCTTTATAGCTGCAGAGACAGATTTCAGGCCAGGAGCTGGATCCAAATGAAAGCTGTACTCCTATCCCCAGTGTGATAGCACGCTCTGGCTCTATCAGTTTTAAGAAGCACAATGAACTGAAAATAATTTTGACAAGTTGAACAGCAGAGTTGCTCTCACCACCATAGTTGAAGATGCCACCCTCTGTCTGCCCCCCCCCCCCTGCCTCCCCAAAAGGCATAGACATCAAACAAAGATACAGACCCGAAGCAACTTTACGTGCTACCAGCGTGCTCGGGGATGAGATGATCCCTCTGGCCCAGCGGAGTCCAGAGGACCCCGGGGAGTGGGAGAACCTGCACTCTGCAGCTGAACACCCACAAGATTATTTCTTACCAAAACCAATTCCTCAACCCACGCAAGCACCTTTTAACAATCAGCTTGTACAGAAAAGCCACGAGCACTGGGAAGTCCTAGTGAAGAAAAGGGCCTTAGGAATACAAATCTGCAAAACAACCTGAAGCTTAAAGTTTTTCAGACCTTTAACACCTACTTTTTTCCCCATCAGGAGGAAATCAGCTCGTCCCGTCTCCAAAGCTGGTTTTCCAGGTTAGGTTGTAAGGAGCAGCCATATCCTGAGTGCCCCTCTCTGTCTCACGAACAGATACTAACTGCTGTGGAGGTCTGGAGCAAATGAGGGATTTCCACCTTTAAGGGAGACAAAGCTAGTGGCAACTGTGTCTTGAAACAAGGCAGGGGATAGAGCTCCTGGAGAAACCCCAGTGCCGGGGCCATACGGATGCGCTGAGTGGAGGTTTAACCCACGGCGAGCACTTAACCAGCGCCTTGTGCTATGGCATCCCCACACCACCAGAGGGAGAGCTGCTCACCATGTCTCCTCCAGAACTGCGATAATTAACGGCTGTTACCGCGCGACATCATCGTACAGCATATACCGTGCATGATGCTCCAGCCAGACCCTCAGCTCACCAGTGTGTTACCCAAGTGCTGTGCCACAGTGTGCCTGGATGGCCCGTAATTATCCGAAATACAGAGGTAAATCTCTATTTCTACCTGAATGGTGAGTGGTCGATTCTCAGTGCAAATCCCCTCCACATTTTTGAAGATATGCGGTGACCCTCTGCTCCCTGAACCTACAGAGAAGGGAGGGCATTTAAATTGGGTATCATTGCCCAGTGGCTTGGCAGGCAGCCGGCACTAAGGAGTCCTTGCAACCATTCTGTTTCCCAGTCGTTTTAACAGGCAGCTGCTCCACACAGCCATCCCATGACAGGCAGGAAAGCTCCAGGATACAGAGGAGTGAGGCAATGCTGGGTGTCAGGCAGCAAGGACTGGTGGGGGTGATTTTTGCAGGCAGGGAGCGAAAACAATCCCAGCATCCACAGAGGGCAGGGCTCGGGCCATGGGATGCTCACAGTTGTCAGAGTACTTGACACATGCACTAAAGAAAATGCTGTAACAGTTTTGGAATTTTGCAGAGTTGCCTCATCCTTTTAAACAGCAGGCAAGGAGCGCTTTTTGAAGCAGGTTAAGGATGAGTGTGTGAGGAGTTGTCTAGCTGCGGCTGCTCCTGCCAGGAAGACAGGGATTGAATTAGATCAGCATTCTTCGCCCATTTTAAAATCAAGTTTCGCATCAGCTGAATGGAAAAAAGCCCCCATGGCCTTCACTAGACTGGCTGCAGAGGTTTTCACTTACAGCCAAATGCAAGTATCAGATCAGGACAACATTCTGAGTGTAGTCCTCCACATGTTTCCAGTTGATTTGTTCGCAGACATGGGGACATGCATACTTAAACAGAAGATGCGGGCAGCCAGCTCAGTGATTCGTGTGGAGCACCAGCTGGAGATGAACCGCAGGTTCACTAACACCACACCACATCCCTTCCAGGCCTCACTTGTGCAGATGAACCAGGCAGGACTGAGTGCACCCCTGCAGGGTCAGCAGCTCAGGAGAAAACCAGCCACTTTTAAGTACACAAAATACCTTGTGCGCACCACAAACCCATTCAAAAATCAATCTACTAACAGGACATAGCATGGCACGCTGAAAAGATCCAAGCCTCATGCTGAAAAGTAAATTCACCATTCCATCACAGTCTCCCCATCAGAGCAGTTGATGCAGCTGAGCAGAGAACCACTGTGTCCCTCTTCTGCAGCTGCCTCCTGATTGGCATCATCCTTCCCTCCAGCCACCATAGCCTGTGAAGCCAAGAGTTAATTTCCTCAGATCTAAGAGAAACTGAGGGTCAATAGTATTTAAATCAATCATTTATTAGTCAGTGTCACACTCTTAGTTCATGATGGTTAGGTAAGCGCATCCCCAAACACTGTATGACAGAGAGTGCCAAGAATGGCTGAAAATTCAGTACAGCCTACAGATTTCCTTGCTAAAGAATTGGTCCCTAATATCCCACAATCACCCTCCTTGTTCCATTTAAACCATCCAAATTTTAACTACACTTCCATCACCTCCTGCTTTCCCTTCAAGCCACCACATTTACAAGGCACTATTAGTAAAGAAAAATAAAATTACCTTTGTTATAAAAGAAAAATCACCTTTGTCATCCCCTCCTTCACAAGTCAATACAGCCTTCTTGCCACCTTAAATTTGAGCGATATCCCCCCCTTGCTGAAGGGCAGGGCACAGCTCTGCCTCTGGTGACACTTTAAGCTCCTGGTGCTTTCAGGTCCCATCTTCCCAGCCCACTCTCCTCAATAAATCAGTTTTGGCTTTGATCTTCTTACCCTTTACCAGCAGTCAGCTCGGTCCTCCAAAGCTGCTCCCTTCTTTTCTCTTTCTTCTCTTTGTACACAAATCCACCCTCAAGCACACCTTGCTTCTTAATTTACCCAAATACATTATTCAGGACAGAGACCAAGAATATTTGGGCACGATATGAAGGAATTAAATATGTAACCATGTGCAGGATCCAACGCTAGAGTGTGCTGTGTATGAAATAATCTCACACTGTGGATGATGGGCTTGATAAGGCTGCAGGATCTCTCTCAACACTGTTAGAAACATTGAAGAAGTGGAGGAGTCAATCTTTGGCTTCTGGAAATGCATGAAGCTTCCTCAGAAATCCTTGGTGGAGGTAGGGGCCTAAGCAGCAAACACTGAATTTTGAAGAAAGCAGGAAACAGGGCAAGGAAATTTAATACAGAAATTAATAAATAAATAATAAAAAAAGAGAGGCACAGAAGAAAAGCAGCAATTAGAGAACAATATCAAATATTCCTTTGTGAGGCTTAGTGGAGTGCCAGGAAACAAGGGATTCAAAAAGACAGGATATTACCCAAGGCATTTCTACCTTTTGATTCAGCGTTTGAGGCTTAACTTAGACAAGAAAACTGAAAGTACTTTCAGAAAAATCTTTGTGCTTTTTAAAAAAAATATTATTTTTATTTTGACAAGAATAAAATTTAGAAACATCTCAACATACAGAACTCCAACAAAAAAAGAAAAACATAAATCACATAGTTAATTTACTAAAGGGAAAAATACAGTACATACAAGGCTCAAACATCTTGTAAGTTTATACAAAAGCCAGACAGTAATAAATTGCATTAAAAATACATCAAGCATTACCTGACTGATTCGACACTGGCATATGTCCCATTATTAAAAGGCACGAAAGACTGAGCAATGACAGCATTCAGCACCACATCCATTTTTGTCAGTAAATTCATCAGGATTAGCATAAAAAATTATTAAATACATGTTTAATATTCACCATGTAGATCAGTAAGAAATCCTTTCTGGAAAGAGTAAGAAAACAAAGTTGGAAAGGGCAAACATTTAAATGCGACATCCCAAGACACAAAGACTCTTCCTAGAAATCTACCTTCAAATCTCCCCAGAATAGTTTTCCCATCTGCCTATCACTCAGCAATCATTCAAATGAGATTTAATGATCCACAAGCCCACCTTCCAGCAGTGTCATGATACCAGAGCAGCATCGTTGGTAGCACGGTGCCCTCCTGGTGTGTCCAGACACACCGAGAGGGACAAGGCTACAGAGGTATCGGCATGCTGCCGACCCACCATGGGTCTGCTGGCTGGTTCATTGCACCCACAGTCTGTAACAGTCAGCACAAACCACAACAGGCAGATTTGCCTTTTTTCTCATCTGTATTCGAGCTGAATACATCTGAAGTCACCCCGGGTAACACATGCAGCAGCCAGCTCCAGCAAATTCAGGGGCAGAGCTCTGCGCTTCTTCAAACAGGCTTTCACTCAGCTTGTGCTCAGTGATGATATCTTCCACCCGAGTTATGTAAAGCAAGGATAACAACACTCCCAGGAACTGTGAAAAGAAGTGGCATCTCTAGTCAGAGATCAAATACTGCTTATCTAATGCTTATCACAGCAACTTTTACAAATGATTGTAATGAACACACATTGGTGTGGGCAGGTGTGTAGTATATATACAGACAGAAACTAACACTGTTACTCTTCTTTGCATATAGGGCTACAAACGGATCCCTTTTGTGAAGAGCTAATACAGCAGAAGAATAACCACTCCTGTGCCTCGCAGCATCAGAAAGTCTCAGTGGCAGCAGCTAGGCAGAGAAGACTCAAAAAAACCTAAACAAAACCAAATTAACCCACCAAATCCTGCAATATATTGCAGTAATGCTACTAACTTACTGGAATTCCACCTCAGCCTGTAAGCTATGATAAATTTAAATAAAAAATCATAATTAAATATAGTCAAATGGGATTTTGGATACTGCAGCAACAAATCAGATACTCCCTTTAATGGTTAACACACTGACCCCTTCTTACCTGGGGCAGCAATATGCCAAGCAGCACACCAGCCATGATGCTGTAGTTGTCCAGAAACCAAATAAGCACTGCATTTGTGCATCCTCGGACATATATAACATGCTGAACACTCAAGCGCTGGAAGATAACAGAGCAAAGGTTCAAACAGGCAGCTGCACTGGCGTATGATAAAGTAGCACAGGAGAACTCAGAATTCAAGGAGGCAAACTTGGTCCTCCTTTCCATCTCTTCAAACCCAGTGAATTCCACAGAGACCTCATCGCTAATTTTTCTGAGTTTAAGTTGTTCCACACCTGAGCAAGTTTGTTTGTTTTAAAAAAAAAACCCAATCTTTTTTTTGCAAATACTTTCCTAAAAGAAATACACCCAATCCTCATTTTAGGCCGCCTGGAAAGCAGAGAAGTCCTTTTCTAGCTTATATCCCTGCTTCCAAGTCAAAAGTACAGCAGTGTAAAAGTATGAACCAAGTGCCTTGCAATAGGAACAAGAACAGGCACAAGAGGATTTCAGATTCTGCCCTGCAGTGCAAGCTGTGCTGCACTGTGACCCTAACCCATAATATAGAAAACACTTGAGGCTACAAAGAGTCCTAAGCAGATGAATGGGGTTAAGTTAAGAATATGCTTAAGTGCTTTGGGCATTAGAGCCAGGCTGGAGCATTCATATGATTAAGCCATAAATCAGTGAATCTAAATGAAGACAGGTCACATGTAAAGGTAACTGGTAATCCCAAAGACCAACAACTAAAGCTGGCATTGTGCACCAAGTGCCTCAAATGAGCTGGGAGGTGGGGCTTTTTCAGACCTACCCCCTGCACCAGCACTCCAAAGCTAAGAGTGGAGAACTTGTGGCAGATCCAATTACCAATTTCCCTTCTTAATCACCCTGCAATTAGTGCCTTGAACAGCAGTCTCTACTATGGAGTCATTGGGGCTATTCCCAAGAGGGAAGACAGAAGAAGTAGGAGGCCTCATTCGGCTCCTGGAGGGAGGAGAGGGCTGCCAACACAACCTGGGAAGTCCCACTCCTCTTCCAGGAATAACTATTACAGGTTTAAAAATAAAACACCCACTACTGGGATGTAAAACACTTGAGAAGAGCTAAGTTGGCTTTACTGAAACCAATCTGACTCAGTGAGAAACTTTCGCTTAATTATTAAAAAAGCTTTCCTTAATTCACTACTTGAAAGAATGAAAGCAGCTTTCTTTGCATTAATTGTGCAATTAGCGTAAGGGGATGAGCTTTGGGAAGACGTGCTCCATGCACACCAAATGAAGAACTGTGGAAGATTCAGAGAAGGGAAGGTAACACAATTAATCAAGATTATTATTATTTTTTAATATATGAAAGTTATTCCAGATAAAATAATTCTAATTGCTGATTTAACTGATAAGATTTAAGCATGCAGAAGACGCATAACTGACCAAAACCATACAGAGAAGCACCATCCTTTCCCTCAACAGGACAGACACTGGTTACGTTACCTCTTTGTCAATGGTTTTGTATCCACACATAGTGTTGATAATGCCAGTCTGAAAAGAAAACAAATATAAACTGTAGCAGAAAACAAAAACCACAGAACCATTATTTTTACTCTCCTTGTGTTCACTCAGTTCATACAAAACAACACTATGGTTAATTTCCAGTCCAACACCAGTTTATTTTGAAGCTCCAGGGTCAGATTTAAATAGAGCTATAGATTATTTTAGAGAAACCAGTATTGTCAGTATGCCACAACAGAGATGTTTGAACCATTTCTATCCAGCAAAACCAGCATGTTATAAGAAACCAAAGCTAGCTATGACAAGAGCTGTATGCAACAGCTGTTTCCATTGAACAGCTGTTTTTAATTTTAAGGTCTTAATAAATTAACACATCTTATTAAGAAAACTGGGGTTAACATAGCCATCATACCATCACAATGACAAATTTAAGCTCAGAACTATTTAAACCCCAAATAATGTCCAATACCATGAATGCTTGCAAGACCAGATTTATTATAATAGAATATATTTTTATACATCACTATACATACTAATACAAAATTCATTTATTAAAAAAAAAAAAAAAAAGACAGAACATTTGCATTCATCACAGACTCCTAATGCATTTTGTGTATCCATTTAATATTTCACATGGATCCCATGTGAAACAAGCATTACCTAGCCTGGCAAAGCTAACCTGAAATACCATCCTTCACTTGCAAATAAGCCAGTGTAAAGCCCACCAGCATCAAAGGAAGCAATGAACAAAGCCAAAGACATGAGAGAAAACAAGAGCACACAAATGAGGAAAACAAGGCAGAACAAACTCTGCTGCATTGATACAACCTCCCTCAAAATTAAAACAAGATGTAGAAATGAGATTTCTAAATGCTGCCAGCCTCTGAACCTGGGGTGCCCAGGGCACCCCCCCAGGAAAGAAGAGGGATGCTTGCAAAAGATGGAAGGAAGATGGATGTTACAGAATGGCAGAAACACCAGCCAGAAGCCAGGCTCTCACTTCGAATACGCAACTGGATGACAAAAAAGGGTCAGAATATTCCTAAAGAAATCCTCTGACTATTCCACAGGATCATTGGGGAAATGTGAGGGGTACCCATCTGTCAACCACAGGTAATAAATACCCATGGAAGTCAAAGGTTGCAATACTAGGCATCAGTATGTTGCTGTGCCTGCTGTATGTGATTTCATGTTCACAAAATGCTTGAGCCTCATGGAAAAATGCACAGCCATCCTCATCATCCTCAAAATGTGTGACCACAAGGAATACAGTCACAACATTTAGTTCTAAACACAGTATTTGCTAACAGGGCACAAATAATGTATGCAATGGAGATAAATACAGTAGAAACATGTTTATAGGCATTTGGGGACTCAATTTTATCTGCTACATTAGTTTAAGTCTTTAATAAACACTAACTTAAAAAATAGTCCCTTCATACCTCCTTAGCATGATCCTGGCCCATGTTAGCCTTTCAGAGACTCAGAATCCAACCTCCAACATTAGCAGGAGTTTTCCATGACTACAAAGCAAATGAGTAATCACAAACCATATCTGTAGTTTTCCAGGAGAGAAACCAGCCTGTATTTGGAAGCATTTGTCAAACATACAAGATTTATACATCTGGTTGGGTTGTTTTCACAAGGCAGCTAGCCATACAGCTACAGTGTTAGTATCATCCAGCCGAGTGCACGACTGCGCCACTTGGACTTCACAAGGCACATCAATGGCATCCCAGCGAGGCAAAGCCACAAGCCCTAACATACTGCAGCACCCTACTGAACAGCCTGCTCTTAAATAGGAAGTTTACTTGTTATTTTGAGGCTTCTCCCCACCTTTTGATTAACTTCCTTGAGCACAGCACTTTGCAGGCTACCTTTAGGCAGCAAGTAGTCTCACCCCCTGCTCTCCTGTTGCTAATGAAACATATAGAGAATATATGCCCTGTTTTCCTTGGAGAAGTTTTTGGTTTAGCACTCTCCTGCCAGACAGGCTGCATCTGAAATCCTCAACATGTTTGATTATTTCTGCCATTGCTGGAAAGGCGTCTGGTATTAGACACTGGTTACTGCAGCGCTTCACCTTCACGATATTGCTGCATTTCCACACGTAAACTAACCTTTTAAAATAAGACTTCAAGAGAGAAATGAGAGCTACAGAAAAACAAGCAGTATTCTGAACGACCACAAAAAAGCCATATTGCTCTTTATTAGCCAGCTCTACCTTCCTTTATCATCAACTGAGGGCAAAATCCTGAGCTCTTCCGTACAGCTGTGGTTCAGCAAATACCATTTTCATACACAGGACTTTCTTATTCTCAAACACTTAAGATTTAAAGCATAACTGTTTACTTTTGGTTTCTGAGAACAAATCAAAGCTCAGAAGAGATTTAAACAGACTTTTTCTCATATGCAAAAAATGTGTAAGCATACCTAATAAACATCTTCATATTATACACATTTCTCAGCAACACCTAGCAGGATTACAAACATAATTACTGCATTTATTTTCCATTTTTTAATGAAAGCGCCATGCTCAAGACAGATGTTGAAAGCACAGCACATGAGAGGCACCAGTACGCTATTCATCATGAGCTCTACTGAATCTCTCTTACACATACTCAATTTTCTGTCTCATGTTCGGACCAAAGACCAAAACCCAGTGAGGCAGGGATTGCCCATACTGGTTTTAAGTGGAGGAATAGTTCTTCATCAAATTCAGGATTACATCCATCCCTCAAATGAAGAACAATGAATTAAAATTGCAAAAATTTTTATAACACACCTTTACATGGAACTTAATGCCTGCTCAAGGGCTGCCAGCACCAGGTAATACCAGCTCATCGTAGACTGAGAAACTGGTCCAGATTTCAGCTGACAGGGTGTCCTTCCAGGGAGGATTTACGGGGTGGTAAGATGAGCAGGTTTCAAGGATGGGTTAGGGCAGAGACAGAGCAGCAGCTCCAGTCTAGATGTGCATCCATGAGGATGCACTGACCCTGAGGTAATCTGCCCACATTTCTGGATTTTACTGGAAGATGCGGTCATTCTGTTTGGTTTTTACCTCACACAGCAGCTGGTGCACATCACTCCAACCCCCACCCATGGAAGCTTCCTGGCAAAGCTGGAGCTGCAAATCCTTGGAGAAACACCAGCAAAACTTCATTTTAAGCAGCCCTGGTCCAGGTGAGCCATGAGGTTAGAGGAGCTCCCAGATACCTTCTGCATTTCTAGGACTGGGCTGCGTAGTGGCATAGGAAGATGGACCACAGCTAACACATCTAATTCATTATTTTCTTCTTTTCAGGCTGTCAAGACCAATGGATCCATAGCTCCTGTTCTGGGGAGAGACCCTTTTCCTTCACTTCTTCCCTCAGACTTTCTAAAGTAAGGTACTTTTTTTAAGCAAACACTGGTCACCCAGCAGACAGCCACAATGATGAGATACTGAGACTCACTTTATTTGTGACACAGCAAGTGTAGGGCACCCCGCAGGCCAGTGGTCCTGGTGCCGCACAGTTGTGGTACACATTTTGTGACCAATCTTTATAATCTTCTCCACCACAGCACTTAAACTGGAAAAAAAAGACACAAAAGGCAAAGGTTAAAATAAATATATCAATAAATAGATAAAACCTCTTCTAAGAAGTAGAAAACAAAGTAAGAATAAAATAATCTTAAGACTACTGAGGTACCCAGCAATTCTGTCATTTTATCAGCAGACACATGAATGCGTATGACAGATACAACTGAAAAGAACTAAAGACACAGCTAGCATTTCTCTGTCACTCATCTTTTCCAAGCTAAAAAATTATCCTTTCAGTTCTAGACATCACTAAGCAATGTTTTCACGTTTGCTCCATCTTGAGCTGTAATATACCTCTTCAATTTTGTTCTAGGATTGTGAACAGATTTCTGAATGAGTCTGAAAGACAGGTGTTGCTATAAGGCATGAACATAATTTCACCAAAACATTTTGGGTGTAATTTAGTAAAAGTGAAAGCTGCAAACAAATACTTTGACTTTACACTGACTTAATACAAATATTCAATTTATGTTCTAAATGAAGGGGAAAGAAGCAGTACATTTAATCAGTGAAATGTACATTAGCTGCACATATACATAATTTTGGGCAGTGCATGGAAACTTTAAAGCATTATGAAATCTAATGACAAAATTTCCTTGGGATTGGCTGCCTTTGACAGACATTCCGTGCTGATTTTGTTTTTCAAAGCAGGCTGCCATCTCCATAACGATGTCATAAAATGCACGTATCACTTCCTAAGTTAACTTCTTTTCTTTTTAGTCATTATTTGGCATGGTCACTGACATCATATGAGCCCTGACATCACATTTCTGAGCATTTTCTGCTGCTTCTCCAGCCCCTGAGCTGTGCAGCAGAACTCTTCAATAACCCAATAAACATTTCAACAGACCAGCCTTAATAAAAAATAAGGCTGTGAGTCAACTACACGTGCAATTAAGCAATGCTCAGCTGGGCCTAACACAGTTTCTGAATTTTAATTACAGGTATATACACTTCCACGGACATTGCCTTTAAATAACCACCTCATTAAAGAGCTTGCTATGTGCCCTCAAGTGAAAATACAACATCCCAGGTTTAAACAGCCTAACTGCCACCTAATTTCTCATTACCCAGAGCCTCCTGTTCATGAGATGCTTTTGAATGTCTTGAACTGGCAGGCAGAAACACTGAGCACAAGAACCTGGGTGGAATTTAGGCTGAATTCGTCTGAATCCAGCTGTGAGGCCCCTATAAGCCTACCTTTTTGCAGGATCTGGCCATGAGCATCCAAATCACACCTACCAAGCATTTTGCACCCTTCTTCTTGAAGTGATTTAGAGTGCCTTAAATGGCAGCTGGGATGCTGGATGAGCCCTGACCACAGCGATACCATAACAGACAACATCCGAGATCTCATCCTCCTCATCAATAAGAACTTAATTATCTCAGGAGTGGAAAAGCTCAAAGCTCTCACCAACAACCTACAGCATCTCGGCACTGAATTAATCACAGGAAAGAAAAAAAAACAAACAAAAAATATCAAAACAAACCTGCTTTTGAACAGAATCCATTATGTTTTTGAAGTCTAAATCATCATAATAATTCTCAATTCCTCTTCTAATATTATCATTCAAAAAATTGATTGTCTAGAAGGCAAAAGTAAAAGAAGATTCACGGGTTACACACACCAAAACTATAAGAGCAGGTTAAAATGACAAGTGTCATGGATAAGCACAAAAGGAAAGGAACCTTTTGGGGGTTTTAAGGAAAAAACAAATACCAGTTTAAAATAAATCATAATAAATCATAAAATCATAGCACTGTCCTGCAGGGCCTGGCCATCCGTTCTCTTTAAAGGAGGCAGCCTCACTGCTGGAGAGGCATTAATAATAAGGCACTTCCTCAGCAAGGTCCTGCTTCTCTGAGACTCTACAAGCATCTCCCAGTGATGGCCCTGTTATGCCCAGGAAGGATCCCTCCCACTGGACATTGGGGATCCCCATCATCTTTTGGATGACAGAATGGTGGTTTTGGGTGGTGGGTCTTGGCATTGTGAGTGCTCTTCACCATGCTCTGGGCAATAAGAGCTGACTGTGACCCTGCTCCCATATTGCATGAAATTTCCTTTCCATTAGTTTTCACTATTTAATTTTCCAAGGAGTCCATAATTGCCAGATAAAGAGCTTTATTCCACCTTAAGCAGAAAAAAAAAGTAGCAGCTGTGCATTTTACAAGTGACTGTTTTGAGAAATACGGCAGAGGAGCAGTGGCTGATATAAAACGGTGTCTCTTCAGCTTGACAGATTAGAAATTAACAAAATGCTTTTAAGTTCAGAAGATGAGGGGAAAAAAAAAAAAAAGAAATACTCCAGAAAAAGAGTATTTAGTTTTCAGCACCCAGCACAATCACAGCATGGCAAAAACTGGGACGAATCATAACCAGAATGTAACAACTCTCCTTTTAATCCAGTGGCTAAAATGATCCAAGTTAAATCCTTACAGGTCAGAAAGAAACCTGAAATGCACCTACTCATTTTATCAGTATTACAAACTGCAACACTTGGAAACAAAGCAGAACAAAATCAATTATCACACTGTTTCTTAGGATTAACATGGGATTTTCCAGGACTAGCCTAACTGGTGAAGAAGGAACAGCAGCAAACACTGACAACTCTCAGATTACCTCTATCACCTCATTTAGACTATACAGATTTGAGAAGGAAACAGAGAAAGAAATTAGGAAAATTAGAGACATGCAAAACAATCAGCATTTAAGTAGAGGCTATTACCCTAGGCTTCTGTTCAATACTTCCTTCTCCTCCTCATACTAGCCCAAGCTTCTCCCTTTATCTTGTAGAACAAGTAGAAACCTAAACATAGTTGTCCTGCACAGACAGCAAATAGATGAGTCAGGAAAACGCTTACTGCACAAAACCCCCAATAATGCATTTTCTTTGTCCTAAAGTCAACAGCAACTCTTCCTCGCCCTCTCAGCAAATACCATATTTGGCATTTACTTCATTTTCTGCCAACCAAATTCTCTGTATCCCATGAGGCCCATACTCCTACACTGGGCAGGCTGATCTGCTCCCTTCAGACAAGGCTGGTGCTCCCACCACAATTCAGAATA
This sequence comes from Psilopsiagon aymara, assembly GCA_024733675.1. Lineage (NCBI taxonomy): Eukaryota > Metazoa > Chordata > Aves > Psittaciformes > Psittacidae > Psilopsiagon > Psilopsiagon aymara. The sequence goes on along the minus strand of JANRGW010030842.1, from coordinate 11,058 downwards.
AATCTGTGTGGGGCTAAGACGCTAAGTATGGCAATGGCTAATGATGGCTTCTAGAAACAAAGATGCCTCATCCTCTGCTGTCACCAGTCAAGTTCACAACTCCAGTTCAGCATGGAGTGAGAAGAAAACACTAGCTAGGGAGAACATTATACTATTCCAAAATAACTGTGAGTTGTTATTTAAAAAAAGAAAGCTTTATTTTGGTTTTTTTTTTAATAACATGTAACATAGTCTGCGTGACTTCTTTTTGTGGAAATGAGGTCAGCAGGTTCGGGTGCAGAGGGAAGAGGTCTTATTATTCAGCATCTCCTTTTAACACTCATATTTTGCCAGATTAGAAAAAACTCAAAGCATGGAAATTCAGTACTTGCCATAGTTAACATATTGATGTTTCAAAGCATTTCTAACAAGGAAAAAAAAAGTCTGCTTCTTTCTGTTTAGAAAAAACTAAGGGGTTTATACAGTTACAGAATGCTTGTAAATGATGAGGTCACCTACAGAAATTAGTTATGCTGCTTATGGATGATGGCAGGGAAAGCTGTCCTACAGGTAACAAAAAACATTTTGGCCACTACAAAATAACAGCTTACAAATCCAGCTGGAAACTTCTCATATTGGCAGTTTCAGGCCCAGATGGCAAATCAGAAAAAAGAACTTTGTAACACTTGAAGAGCTGGAAACTCATTTTGCCTGAATTGCACATTCACAGTTACCAGATTTTCTTCATATTGTTTAATCTGGAATTAATCTCCAGAATGGGTGGCAAATCCCACCTATCCGCAAACCTGTAACGCCCTGAAAAGTGGGGACCTGCCTTCAGGCCTCCATCAATTAGTGCTCAGGTGACAATTTTAACACCTTCTATTTGCTCAGTAGCATAGCTGTAACATAGTGGATTGTGAGTTATGTTCTTGGTGATCAAAATCTAAACACCAGCAGCTCACCTGATTTCTGAAGATCAGGGCCACCACTCCACCGGTCAGCTCGATCAGCAAGCAGATACCAAGAATGTACATGAACTGCAGAAAAACAATTGCAAATGAGTCTTTCAACAAAACAAACTCGTTATTTTTTCAGTTAGCGTCCTTATGTGTGTAACATTCAATTGCCAACATACTCGGCTTTCTGCATCTGAGATGTCATTTCAAAAAAAGATATAAAACTATGGTTTTATAAAACTGTTCATGTCACGAGGAAGCCTTTTTTCCACACTTGAGTCATTCTGGGCTTTGCCAAATTGGCAAACACATTATTTTTCTGCTTTGAGTAGACTCAAAACCAATAGATGCATTTATCACGCCAAGATACTTCTCTCCATAACAGCATCCCAGAGAAGCATACTAATGGGCTGCACAAACCGCACCAAACTTAACGTTTTTATGCTTCCTACAAAACCAGTACTTAACTGTTAGCTTTCATTTCTTGGGTAAAGCAGTGCTTTAGGATAATCCAAACCAGCTTCTACTAAATTGCCAGTGTCAAATCAAAGCACATTTCTGGGCTTAGTACCTTTTAGTGTGTTGCTTCAGAAGAGTGAACTGCATTACCAAGCCAGCTGAGCACAGAGGCTGCTCGACTGACACTAATAGGGTCACAGTGCTCAGCGGCAAGAAAAATTGCATCTGCTAGCTCTTATTTATTTGTGTGTGTGTGTATATACACAAGCTCACAAATGCACTCATACACAACCACACCATATGCATCTGTGACTACTCATCAAAATGCATGCAAAATATAAATAATATGAAGAAATCCATAGCAACACCATGAGATAGCTGCGATGTGTCAGTACTTGAAATGTTTTTCTAACCAAAAGGATTATTTAGGCATAAAATATGGCTGTTATGAGAATTTAGGTCTGCTTCTTATTAATGAACTTCAGCAGCAGCAAAGTTTTACAATCTCTCATCTGAAAATAATCTCTAATGCTCTGCCCCCAAAGATGGTTTAATTTCTGTGCTTTCAATACCAAGTACCAGTGTCATGAATTCACCAGACATATCTTTGCTCCTGCTAAATCTGGAATCAGCCTGAAAGCAGATACCAGGGACTTTCTTCATTTAAATAGCCTATCGAGTTTGCTGCCACAATGGGGACAGAAAACAGCCTCAGCATCAGATGAAGACACATCACCATGCTGAGAGTGAAAGAAGCCACCAATGCCTAGAGACCAGTGCAACCCAGTCAAATTCCAGCATAATTTCAAAATCCACAGTTACCTCTTGTTTTTTCCCCAATAACATGCCAGGCACTTAGCATTTCTTTAGACTGAATTGCCATGAAGGTGAAAATCATGTTTTCACGCTTTATTTTTAATTAGTCGTATGTGCAACTTCCATCTGCAACCACAATGTTACACAGGATTTTCCCTAAAATTTACCCTTTCAGAGGCACTGGAAAGAAAAATAATGTCCCTTTCCTTTCTCCCTTCGGTGCCTTCTCTCAAAGCCCTATGGTGCTACACAGCTAACACTGTAACACACATTTCTCCATTTTCCCCCTATATTTCACTTCCCAGACAAAGGCAGTCAGATCCCAGCCACCACCAGCCTGACAGATGTCAGCTTGAGCTCAGGTTTCTTTCTCTAGTGGCTTCCTCCAGGTTGAAAAGAGTAGTGTTTGAAGAATAATCAGACACCACAACTCATCTCCACACTTATCGTCCCAGCAAGCAGGTCCCAGCTTTAGGAAATGCCCCCCTACTGGTGGGGAAAAGCTGCAGCCAGAAGTTGCCTTTTCCTTCAGCCAAAGGGCAGCAAGATTTCCTCTTCCCTAACACAGCTCCCCTAAGCAGGGCATGCACCTACGGTATGGCCAGACCAGAGAAAGAGCAGGCACCGTGGTGCCAGGCTAGCGTCAAATGGTATGTCAACAGCTGAGTTTGCACAATATCCACACTGGCTGATAATAATTCACATTCCTGGTTGTTTTCCATAAAGCCCTTAACTATTGAAAGTAGTTTGCTCAGCGCTAGGCTCTGACCCTCGTCTGTCCTATCGCTGGCAAGATGAAATGCTGCTTCTCCCTGCTGGAAGGACATCCACATACCACAGTTTTAGGGGACCACTGCCATAAACCAGTTTTATGTTTAATAAAAATCAAAAAAGCAACTTTATTACATCTTTTTTTCCAATGCACAGTTATTAGTTTGAATTCAGGTGGCACTGAAAAGCAAAAGCAATGAGCCTTAAAAATTAAGATTAAAAACCCCAACACTTACTGCTTGAAGAAGGCATAAATTGTCTCTTAAAGAAGCCAGCACACCCACAAAAGATACCAGGAACATTATAATGCCCAAAAGTATTAAAATAATTGCTGGGGCTAGAAAGGCACTTTCTAGAGTTTTGTACTTTTGTCTTTCAACTTCTGCGTAAATCCCAACCGCGAGGACAAGGGCTCCGATCACCTGGAACAGGAAAAGAGAAGAGCACAGATGTTACTCCTTCTCCCAGTAAACACAGAGATGACATTTTGCAGGTATACATGTACCTGTGACTACTCACTTCAAATTCATTATAAACAATGAAAACCTCAAAGCACAAGTTTGGATGAAGAAAACAAAAAAAAAACCCAAACAAAAATACTAAAGTAGAGAAAAGCAAAGTTAGAAGAACCTAAGATTTGTTCATTTCAAAATATATTTAATACAGTTTTAACACAGGAGAAGTTAAACCAACTGGAACACACATCACTGTTTGAAATGTAATTTATTACCCATCTGAGATCATATACATTACATATACTAGCAAATACCACAGCTCTGATGTTCCTTCTTTGCACATCTGTGTGTGTGAACATGCATATATGCCTCAAATATAACACAATTTTTAAGTCAGTCTGCAATGAACAGCTTGAACATCCCTTCAGATCACCTCCTATTGTATTTAGGCTCAGCAAATACAGCCAGGTGGATCTTATGCCTCCACTCCCCCTGTCGCCAGGGGAAATGCACTGATATTCTTTAAAAAAAGCAAGTTTGGAATGAGATCATTTTCTCAAGTAACACCAGATGAAGCTGACAAGCAAAACAATGCATTGCATTTAACAAGGTAAAATTATTTCAATCAAAATAATCAATGCTAATTCAAAATCATTTGGTGTTAAATCTATGGCATGCTGAAAAAGTTGCTTTGAATTATGCTAAATTGAAATAAAAGGCAAATCCCACAATACTTGATCATGAAAACTGCAAAGGAAAGACTTTACTGTCAACTCCAGCTGCCAGGCACATCCCTAGGGAAGACACCAGATTTAAATCAATCGCTTTGGCAATCTGATAAACAACATTCTCCTTTTCTGACCCGACATTTCCACAGGAACCTCGAGTCTACTCCCCACACATCAACAGCGAGGAAAGCACACTTCTTAATCATACCAGGCTTTTGGTTACCCCATGCTATATCCCAGACAAAGGTCTAGACAAACACAAGACATACTCACTTGCAAGACTGTGAGCCAAACAGCTGAGTTTATTTTTTTAATTACAGGATATCTTAAAACCAATATTAACTTACTGGAAATCTGTGACTTTCTACAGGAACGAATAATAAGCCCAAAGGACAATATGTGGGAAATGCCACCAAGTTGTCATTTAACACAGAAAAATCTCAGAAGGATTCACCCACAACAATAAATACACCGAAGCCATTCAAAAAGCAACTTAAAATTTTACACCACCAAACTCAGAGTAACTTCTCTGAAAAACTCAGAAACTGTGCTGCAAGTTTAAGGAACAGTAAACACAGTGGACAATTAACAGGTACCCAAATTTACCACTTGTACGCTTCTACTGTAAAATTGTAATTACAGGTTTTTATTACCAAATGGTTGACCTGCAGCGTTAGCTTTAGTCCTTAAAAAAGTCAGTTATTTGGGTGACAGATTATAAACGTCTTTTCAAGCAGACGACAACATAAACAACTCAGTCTGAAAATATTCAAATACGCTATAGCAATTGAGGAATGAATCTCGGAACCATACAAAACACTTACAGAGTATAACCTTGGTGAGCGCACACGTATATGCGATTCAGGAGTGCTACTTTGATGATGAAGATAATTTCAAAAAAAGAAAAATAAAATAAAAACTTGATACCTTTGTGTCCCGACTGCATTTACCCTGCTTGGAAAGCAGCAGATAACACAACTTTAAAGACAGGCTCTCCCGCAAACACTAAAGCAGCATTTAACAAGGTCAACATTTGTCTGGTAGTTTCCTTGCTTAGCAAATAAATAAATAAAAATAAAATCAATTAAAAAAAACCACAGGAATTCAAACGTGTCATGGATTATTTGAATTTCAGAAATGTGTGGTTTCAAGACTGGGACGTTTTACTGAAATCTTTTTCTTAGCCCTTTCAGATTTCAGATTCTGAAAAGTTTTTCTTTGTTTTCTCATCAAAACATTCAATCTAAGATTATTTATTTTTTGTCTGCTTTAAAGATTCAAAGGTGCCTGTGAGCGGAAATACAAGACATTTTCACTTTAAGAGCTTCAGATATATAGACACATACAGTGATCTTCATATACATATGCATCTTCACCCCTTCCTATTGGCATTTTTGCTCACACATCCTCCAAGGCCACTTCTAGTATTCTAAATGTACAAGAAACTTCATGCTTTCTGTTTTCTGACACCAGCTTGGCCCCCCAAAAAGCCCCAATTCCCCTTCACTACAGCTTTTACTGTCCCAAGGACCAAGGTGGTTAATGTCACATCCCAGACAAATGACAGGACTAAAGCTATCTTGTGACAAACGGGGGATTTCTCACCATCCCTCCGATCTCTCCTAGAAGTGCACCAAGCCACTTGCTCTGGAAGGCTTCAGACTTTACAACTGTGTCACTCCCAAAGAAGGGGACTACAACAAATGCCCATGTAATAAAACTCTCTCAAGCAATCCCAAATAAACAGCTCTGCAAACTGGCATGCAGAGGGCATATGCCACAGAAACGCTTCACGATGCATTCAGCAGCTCTGTTGCTATGCCAGGGGAAAAGCATCAGCTAACAAATAAAAAACTCAGATCAATCTAACATCTAGTAGACATACAGGAATTCCAAGTTTTATATAGATTTTGAAACATAAAATCTATTACAGGGGGGAAAAAGCCCACCTCAGTACGCCATTAAAACCCTCATTTGTTACAAGCAGGATTTATGCTTTTATTATCTTCTCTCTTTTAAAGCATTTAATAAAAATAATTTAAATCTTTAGTATGTGTCAAACAAACAGCGGCAATTATTTATGCCAAGCAGTTGTGCTGACTTGGAATCATCCCACCCAAGTCTCTTCTCCAGGACTGTACTCTCCTTTCCTGTGACTAGGGGTGGACATACGACTTTTACGTAGGCAGCCCACCAGTATACATGCTGTTTACATCCTGCATCCTTCACAACAGCTCCTAGTTTGGCAATTCACACTGTGTCCATAGGAAAAATTAACTGGCCTTGACTCACATTAAACGGGTATCCACCAGCAAATACCAGGGACTTTCTCCGGGGCTTTTCCATGTGCAGAAATTGCTTTCCCAAGAGAAAGGAAATCCATTTCTTTATAAGCAGTGCTTTAACCCTGTATTTACGATACTTACTCTTAAATGAAGTGCCTGCTCAACAACAGCACCTTCTGTTTAAGACGCTGGATGCTGTTTCAGCCAGGCAAGAAAAACCACATTACAGCCTCGCTCCTCAGCAAAACAGTTTCCTGGAAAAGTTTTTTAAAAGCCCCAGGTGCCACAGGAAGACACAGCAGCGACTGGGCCTGCAGCAAACACCCCCTCTGGCACACCCAGCGATGCTTTCATTTCCTTCCTGATTTTGGGTAAGGCTGATATTTAGTTCCTGGTGACTTTAAGCAATCCTGGGGAATTGAAGCCGGGTGTTCATCAACACAGATGGACCAGAGGAACAGCACATCAGGGAGGAAACAAACGACTGCAGCACCCTGTACACCAAAACCCAAAAAAGCAGCAAAGGAACACAAATCACCCAAAATTTAAGCAGGCCAATACTGCACGGCCAAACTTTACTTCCATTTACACTATTTTCTAATTCTCTTTTTTTAAGTAAAAAACCAAGCTGGAAAAACCACCCCACCGCTGACATTCATGACTGATGAGATCTGCTTTGCTAAGCCAGAATAAAAGAAAATTCCAAGAGAGAAACCCACTCGCCGTTCCCCACACAATACGGCATGTGTTCGGCTGGAACACCAGGAGCACACTGCCCAGCACCAGCCTTCCTGAGAGCAAACGCCATCAGCTCCCATCCTTCCCCTTCCCATAGCCCCCACCCTGCCTACTGCCCTCTCTCCCTCCCTGAGCAAACCATCTCCCCAGCAGAGCTGACAAACGGAAGCTCTTAGCTATAAACAAGGGCAGAGCATTGAAAATCCAGAGCGAGCAACTACAAAGAGTAAATAAAATTCTCAGACTGCTTGAAAAGGGGCTTTGTCCTCCACGAACGCTCAGTGAAACATATCAGAAGGGCTCCTTTTCTGGTACCAGATTAATGTTTGCATCCCACCCACAAGGGCCCTTGCCAAAGGAAAATGCGGGGTTGACAATATGCACGGTCCTTCATAAATGATACGCTGCAAGAAAAGGGTTTGAAAAATAACGCAACAAATTTCTCTTTTCCGAAAATTACACCTGTGGAATAGCTGCTATGGAGTAACACAGGAAACTTCAGGAACCTAATTCCTTGATTGATTTGTCTGCTAAGAAAAATACTTCAAGATTCCCAGGATCCCCAAAAGTCAGAATTACACTTAAACACTTTGCTTTTCAATTTTTCTTCATCCTTAAATCATAGCTTTAATCAGATACCTACTATCAAACCTGATGTATCTAAACCTCTTCTTCCACATAAACATGCCAAAAGCTCTATGTTCCCACTTTGTAAACACAGTGCCTACCAAGCCAGAAACACAGACCAGCAAAACGAGCTTAAGAGGTGTTTAAACTGAAAGAGGCTGAAAGAAACCCCACCTAAGCATCTCATACATCGGTACAGCCTAGAGCCAGACAGCATCACTCTAGTATCCTGGAGCCTGAAAAAGCACGTTTTAGAATCACAGTCCTTACAGGGAGCCCCAAAGGCTCCTTCCGGAGCAGGGGATGCCTGGACAGGGTGAATTTGCCATTATTTGAGAAGTCAGCGGTGACAGTATAGACCCATCCTCCCGGACGTTGTTACTTTTAGGAGACAGCACATGGCTTTTAGCACACCTGGCTAAGGACAACAAGTATGACACACCTTTAAGTCTGAAAGTTTTACAGCATCACCTAGCCAAGACTCAGAAAAGCAACCACCCTGTACACTGATCACCGGCTGTGTAGGGCAAAGGCTTTATTTGCCCAGCTCCCCTGGGGCAAAAAGCAGTATTTAATACACGCGTAAACGATTTTTATCAGCCAAACTTTCAACCCTTACAGGTCCCCATCCGCCAAAACTAGTTTGCCGGTGCCTCGGGAAGGCCGGGGAGCTGCACCCACACACACAGGTGTGCCACCCGCGGCTCCGAGACGGAGCCATTAATTATTGCAAAACGCCGCTGCCTTGCGCAGGAGGGACTCCGCTGCCAGAGAGGACGCCGCGCTCCCGCGAAAGCCGAGCACGGGACCCACGGCTGCTACCCACGGACGCCCCGGGACCACCGCAAGCTTGCACAGCCACAAACAGGGGACGGCAGCCGCTCTCCCCCCGCCGCACACACAGACGCAACCCCCACCGCGGCAGCCGCCGCTCTCACCCAGAAGGTGGTGGAGTAGGTGATGAGGGTGAGCTTGAGGCAGAGGTAGGACAGCCTCCCGCAGTACCGCACTTGCTCCGCGTCCCTCGCCGCCATCCTCCCGCCCCGCCACACCTGCCGCCGCCCGTCCACCTCCCTTTCCCGGCGGCCCATGCCCGGCGGAAGGGAGCGGCCGCCCCGTCGGGCGGGTCCGGGGGTGCCGCCGCTTCCGGGAGCGGGACCAGCTCGGGGGCTGTGGGGGGCGTCGAGGGGATGAGTGCGGGGGGGTGCGGAGGGTGGTGGCACAGCGCGCAGCCGAGAAACACAAAGAGCACGGGGCGGGGAGAAGAGGGAGGATGTCGGAAGCTGAATGAAAAGCTCCGGAGCGCTCTCGGCTGCGGCTTTTTGTTGTTTCTTTTCTTTTTTCAGCCGTTCCCTTGGCAAATGCCGCTCCCGAGGGGCTGCGCCTTCGGGACTAACCCCACAGCTGGAGTCCTCATAGAAAACTGTATCGCTGCTCTGCCAGACGCCTCACAGTGCTGCCGGAGCGGCACACGCATCCACAGACCTCGGCAACTGCCATGGAAAACCGCGTGGGCAAAAATACAGAGGCTGTGTGTTTCGTTAGGCGTACATAAACAGTGCAAAGCAGAATCCCTACATTTTATAGGAGCACGATTAAGCAATACCAGAGCATTTACCTTTAATTACAACACCAAGGCAATTGCCTGTGCAAAGAGGATCCCATCCTGCAAGTGACACAGCAGAAGTGCAACAGTTAATGGGCATATCGCACTGTCCCCATTTTCTGCCTATGCCAACGTTTATCCACATGCCTCTGCCGTGACAGTGGGCCAGTGTTGGGTCTTACACAGCGATCATGAACTGCAAACACCATTCATGCCTACGAGATGAAATAACCCCTTTCAAACTGGCAGCGCTGCACTCCTGACCCACAAAGGGCTATTTTCCTCAGGGAAAAAATATCTCATTCAAAGTGGCAGACAACTGTCGCAGAGTTGGTTGTTGCATCCTGGCGCAGAGCAGACAGACAGCATTGAAAATCAGTGTCTGGTATCTGAGAAGATGGAGTGCAGCAGCATTTATTCTTAAGTTAGCCAGCAGATAAAAACCTCAGAGCTGTATATGTAAAAGTGGTCAGTCACACAACATTTCATTAGGTATATGCCATACAATAGCAGTTGCTCCCAAAACCTCTCTTATAAATCCTAAAGCATATTCCTTGATAATTCTGTTACAAAAAGTGCCATTGCTTTTGCATATGGTGCTAAACTCTGCTTCTGGGAAACAAAGAATCCAGCCCAGGGCCCTTCCAGTGACAGAACAGCTCCTCACCTCTTAGGTTTCTGGCAATAATGCATAATACAACGTCCTAGAGCATTCATCTTCTAAAATATCAACAACTTAAATTTTTAGACAAACTTGCAAATATCCACCAGTAGTATGCAGGCTGGAAATCGCATCACTTAAGTGCAGGGAATTAGAATCCACTGCACATTCTTTATGTCTCATGGGCATTGTTCACATACAAACATGTTCCTGTCATTTCCGCATTTTCCTTGTTTATGTATTTAAGTTAATAGCTTTGGTTTGATTTTCCTAATGTTTCACCTTGTCATTCGTGCTGTGATTTCTGCAAATAAGATTTCAGGGTACAATCAGCTGGATACAGAAGCCGATTAAAAGGAGTGTCCATTTTCCTGATATTGTCACTCTGAACTTACACAATACATAAAAACAGGTTCCTGGTACAAAGCCATATGAATATAATTGAATAATCCTTTGCCTGAATCCCAGATTTTGTCTAGACAGTGAAATGGCAAGGTTTCTGGACACAATTAGTATAGTTTAGCAGCAAAGAGTGGTTTAAAGTAAGATGTTGTGAATTACCTGCAGTGCTGATGGTCCTCCCCACCTCAGCCCCAAGCAGCACAGAGCTGCAGTTTTCCAGCCAGAAGTATGGCATCTCTACCAGCATCGAGACAGATCATGTATTACTTGATTCCAAGACCATCCAATGGCTCAAATTCCATGGCTTGAAATTCCATTGCTTGGTTGTTGCAAGTGTGTACAAGCCTTGGTAGATCCCATGAACAGAGAGTTCATGCCAAGAGTTGTGGTCAATGGCTCAATGTCCAGCTGGAGACCAGTAACGAGTGGTGTCCCACAGTGATCAGTGTTGGGACCAGTCTTGTTCAACATCTTTGTTGGGTGGTTCGTTTGAAATGCTGGAGGGAAGGAATGGCATCCAGAGGGACCTTGACATGCTTGTGAGGTGGGCTGATGCCAACCTGATGAAGTTT
>JANRGW010030841.1:0-78999 GCA_024733675.1 Psilopsiagon aymara | reverse complement strand
CATGTGGCCATCCAGCCAGTTCTTTATCCACCGAGTGGTCCACCTATCAAATTGATGTCTCTCCAATTTAGAGACAATTTTCTACCAAGAGCTTCTTGGTTTTTTAAATGTCTGGCTGTGACAGTCTGCAGCTGTATGATGCTTTGTTATCTGTAATGTCATTAATTCTGCTCTTGGCATTAATTATTCTAGATGTCCGTGAGTAACTAATAGAAACCAAGTGTTGCTTTGGACCAGAATATTTGACGAAAACTTTAAGCATAAATTAGTTGGTTTAAGATTACAGTTTACAGTCACAGAACTTTGAAAACTTTTTATGATACAGCTGTGTCTGTAGAAAATAATTTTAAATGCTTAGATGCTGTTAAGGACTTGTAGATAGAAGCAGGGGCGGGTTACCTGGAACTCACTAGTGTTCTTCATCGGCAATGATGAACAGACTTCAAAATTCTGATTCTGGGTATTTGAATATAGTCTCACTACAGGAAACTTGATGGCTGAAGGTTCAGGATGATGTTTGGTGCTTTTTTTTTACATATAATTTGGGAATTCCCAATCTCTAAAAAAATTATTTTGATTATTCGTTTGTATTTTACAGTACACATCGAGATGATCACTATGTTCGGGTTTGTGCTATCAAATTTCTGTGCTTTCTGGATGGATCTAATATGTTGCATAAGACGCTCATGGAAGATATTTTCATCAAACTACTTGATAAAGTAAACTTCTTTTCTCTTGCTATACAAATGTAATGTTAGTACAGTTACTAAAATGCAAAGTATTTGCAGGTGACAGGATTATCTACAGTTATTTGTGTAGACTGTCAAGGTTTGTCCAGTAATACACTTTTTTTGGGTTGTAAGGCAGAAATTACTTGAACAAAAGTGATGAAAATTCTCTCAGATTTTATTTCTCTCTTTTCAGTGGATGTTCTGACTATGTGAAACATTATCCAAATTGTAACCATTTTTGCACTACAAATCTTCCTTTAGGCTGCATTTTGAAGCAACACATTTCACTTTAATGATTGCAGGCTACAGACTAACTTGAATTGAGAGAGCTGTTGTCTCCTTGGAAGACCTTTATAAATAGATTTAATGGAGAAGGCTTGGGTCTCATTTTCATTTATATCATATCTGCTTATGTATTGGCATGAGTCAGTGGTAAATTGCTGCAGCTACTATTGGAACATCACCCGTGCATTCTGGTACTATAGAATTCTGCTTTTGTCTGAAGAACAAAAAATGGGTGGTCCTTCATCGCTGTCAGTTAGCTACTGGAGAAGAAAGGATAATATTTGTGTTGTAAGTTTTATAAAGTGGGAAAAGTGAGCTTTAAAAGTTATTTCCTTACTTGCTTCAATATGAAGCTTAAACATGTGATAGGAAAGTGTATTTGCATTTTAATATTAATACAGGACTTGGATCAAATTATTTTCTTTTTTAAAAGCAAAAATAGTTTTGGGTGTCACGTATTTTGAAGACCGTAGGGAAAGTGATATGAGAACATGAATTTATAATCTTTTAAAAGCTTTATTTATCTAATCTGTTTTCTGTCATGTGAAACATCTTTATGGCAGAATATCAATTTCTGTCTCGAAGCTAGAGCTGTAGTTTGAAGCTGATCTGATTGTAGAAATGCTTTATATACTCATCTCTTCAATTAAGATCTTTAGTTCTTACATAGCTAAATGGCAGATTGAGTGTTCATGCTCCATTTTATGTAGTACTGGTTTAATTGTTCATGTACAGTAGGTGCTGTAAATTCTTAAGCTTCTGCTGTTTGAAGAGTCTTAATACTTTCTTTTTGTGCTCCTAACTAAGAGCACTAGTGGAATTGTATATTTTTTTTAACTTTCTGAACTTCTCATGGACAAGCTTCAAAATTTATTTTTGAGTAAATGGCATTAATGTATTTTTTCTAACTTTAATATTTAATGCTGATACTAGGTATGCAGTAGGTGCTGCTTTCCCAGTACAGTATATTTCCGTGTATTTAATTTTAAGGGAAGAATATGTAATAAACTTTTTAATTTGCTTTTAGGATGAACAGGTATCCAGATCTAGAACACGCTATTATGCAAACTCTTTACAGCATAGAATTAAAAACCGGGTATGGCAGACACTCTTGATTCTTCTTCCGAAGCTTGACCAGGTATTGCTCTTCACTATGAATTCTTAAATAAATATCTCCTTTCAAGGATTATATGGTGTCTTGCAAACTGCGTATGTTAAATTACAGCACAGTATAAAGGGCATGCAGTTTCTGTGGTTGATGTAGAAGTTTTGTGTAGTTTCATTCTGTCTGAATTTATGGATTTATGATGCATTTTTAGAGTTCACTTGAAAACTGGTTCTTGGAGTTGTGAGTTACAGGAGACTAGATCATGCCTGTTGAAGCCAGCTAAACTCTGCTGAACATCCAGTTTAAAGGCTTTCATGTAGTAAAAATGTTACTACTTTCTGAACGCTCAGAATATTGAGAAATCTTAGTTTCAACTAACACTTCATAATTAAATAATTAAAAGGTGTAATAAAGAAATGGGATGGTTCTAAAATGTTTTTATCTGAGTATTAAAATATTCCTAATATTATGATAAAGCTGAGAATATTCTTTTATTTAGATTTTTTTTCCCGCCTTCATAGAAATAACTAACAAGATACCAAGTGATTTATGATCTTTTTTCCTCAGAATTTTTTGTGTGGAATCCTTGGCAAAGTCTTTCAGGCTGGATTTGGTAACAATCAGGCATCCGTGAAATACTTCATAGAATGGATTATTATCATGAGTCTACATAGATACCCCCAATTCCTTAACAAATTCTGGGATTGCTTTGGCTATGTAAGTAAGAATTTTGGCATTCACTTGAAGATAATTCAAAAAGGGTACAGTTCGTCACCCCATACCTTGTTTTCTATGTATTCCCAATTTCCCTTTGGAAGGAACAGGTTATTGAGCCAATCGAATTAACTTGGAAGTGGGTCTGAACTGTAGTCTGAGATATTTGTGATACAGAGGTAGCCGATGACAAATGAATTTTTCCAGTTGAGGTTTCTTGAGTACACTAGGTACTGCTCTGGGGATAATGAGTTGGAGTACTCTTCGTAGTCACAATATAAGAGCCATCAGGAACACATGGATGCCCTAGATTCTGAGTTTGGGAAGATAGTGCAAAGTCATTTGTGGTTTCCATACCCAGCTTTTGTCCTCTGCATCTTGTTTGTCCATGGGAACATGACTTGCATGACACACATTCAATTTTTGGCTTGTAATATGCACTTCTCTCACAGTGGAGTTCAGTAATGTGGTTCCAAAAGCTGGAGGCAGGGTTTGAATTACGGCATCCAAAAGTTGTAAAAGGGTTGACTGAGGAGAACTGACCTACTACCATTTCATTTTTACGTCTTGGATGATTAAGTAATCATCCATAAGAATTGACTTGTGGAAATAGTAATTGTCTATATTGATATTATTGAGTTTGTCAGCATTGTATATTTGGGCTGAGTAGAATATGTATGTACTTGCATCTCTTCCAGTGTATAGGAAGATATTACTTGAAGTTGTGCCTCTGCTAAAGCTCACCACTCATAATAGTTAAATGTAGATGCCTTTCTTTTTATCAAATAGCCTGGTTGCTACTGTAGTTTTTAAAAAAGCTAAGCAGTAGAACGAGAATTAAATTAAAAATCTATATGCATACATTTTTTTGCCCCAAACAAGGGAGGTTTTTAATACTTTGCTTGCCTAGTGGTGCTTGCTGGGGTTTTGTTCTGATTTGTCTTTCTTATTTTTCCCCCTGCATGGGGGAAAGAAAAATCTTTACATTTATACTTTTGCATATATATACATATATACAACTGCACAAAGATGCCTTGTCATGCCTATCTGAATTGATAAAAAGTGTTGTAAGGAACGTAGCCTTTTCCTATTTGAGTTCTTTTCAAAGGCTCATGCAGTTGGAATTACTGTCACTTTAGTAGATGATTATCTGTTAGATTAAAGCAATCTCACGCTGATAGCAAATGCACTGAATCACAGTGGGCCCATTCAAACAAACAGCAAGCAGAAAAGATGTAGATTTATGAAAAAGGAATATGGATTTTATTTTCAGAGGCTGTCCTGGAAAACAGTGACTCTGAAAAGGTTCTTCAGGATCATACTGAAAAATAAGCTGCTTGAGCATCCAGTGCAATGCTGCAGCAAAATGGATGAATAGGAAATATATCTGTAAACAGAAGATTTGAATAGAAGTGTGGAAACTCATTTCTTCCAGTGCAGAATGTGGGTGAGGCAACTGCTAGTATTTGGGTCTGCTAGCTGCTAGTACAGCTGCTAGCTGTTTTGGTTGTACATCCAATACTTGTGTGTGATGACATGGAAAAGTGCAAGCACTAAAGAGAATCCCTGAGGTTTTTATTGGGTTTGGGGTTTTCAGAGTAGGGAATAGAGCAAATTTGGGTTGAATTTTAGCTTATTTACACTGCTCTGTATGTTGTTCTGAATAGTGTGTTAATAAAATGCAAATAACATGTTAAGAAAAATGAAATCTGAACTTCATATTTTAGTATATTTTGCTGTGGAAACGTGGGATTTGTTAATAGTGTGGTTTTGGTATTATTGCATGTGCAGAACATGCTTTGAAAACTTTCAGGGTATAATATGCATATTTCTTGTTACATTCTCTTTTGCTTTAGGATGAAGAAAAGCTTAAAACAAGCATCTGCACGTTTTTATCAGTGTTATCACACTTTGACATCATTCTTCAAAATACCTCTGAGAAGGTAATTTTGACTAAAAGTGTTCATTCTTTTCCAGGTGTATGGATTTCTGAAATAAAATCCATTATTGCAGTTTTTCAAAGGTTCAAAGGTTTTTCAAATCCTTTTTAATAACTACTTCCTACTAAGGTGTGGTTTGGTATGGAAAACATGAACTTTAAAATAGATGATGAGATACAGTCAGATGTTGCGTTAGATCAACTACTTCACATCTGTAGCAATGCAGGCATTTCTATTATTTTTTTAGTGTTTGCACGCATTTGCAAGATCAGAGCTAGAAAATCAGAAGTAAGCAGAGGTTTCTGTGTGTGCAGAATAATAATTTTTAAAACAAAGTACTACATTTTCAAAACACTGGTTAGGGCTGTACATCTGTGTTGCAATGAAAAGGGAGGAAGAAAATCAGGACCACATTACGAAGCCTGGTTTTGCACAGACTGTTAAAGCTTCTGGCTTTCTGAAATGCTCTTTTTTGAGAAAGCCACTCTTTCTTGGGCCACTCTTCCTTTTCTGCTTCTGAATGGTACATTTAGACTTCACATATAAATGAATGAATCGTTGGGGTTTGTGTTTTCTTTTGTAGAAACCAGCTTTGAAGAAAGCCCTCATAGTTGTTCTACAGTGGTGTTTCAACCATAATTTCAGTGTTCGACTTTATGCATTAATTTCCCTTAAAAAAATTTGGGGCATGTGCAGAATGTTGCATGTGGAAGAATTTGAAGCTCTGACGCCAGTTATTGAATCTAGCCTTCAACAAGTGGAAAACATGCATGGTACAGGGTTAGTAGAATTCGTCTTGCTTGCAGCCTAACATTGTCCTTCTGAGCTATTTGCAGCCAGCCTAATTTTCTTAAGTACCATTTGATAATTTCTGTGTGAGTTTATGGTTTTTTTAACTCTGTTAATTATCAGCAAAGCAAATGAAGTCGTAGTTCAGTGTAGCATCACAGTCTGAAAGCACAAGAGGTAAAACTCAAGGCATGTTTGAACAGTGCTCATAGTTTAGAGGTGGGGTAAAAAAAATGTCAGGAGTGCTTAATTTTCCTCTATGGTGGATTTTAAAGCAAAAACATTCATTCTCCCAAACTTCCTGATACCAGTAAATTCTTAAATATAAAAATCCAAAATCTTTTTGCTGTTCATACTTGGAAAAAAAACCTTCAATGGGAGGAGAACAGGGAATTTAATTTTGGATGGTGATTTAAAATGGGGTCTACGGAAATGCTTTTCTGCCTACTGATTTGAAAATAGAGCAGTGAATTTAATTTGGTACTCTGTGTGTGTGACCTTGTGTGTGTGTATTCTTATTTTTTTAGCTCTGTTTTTAGGAATTAATGGAAAATACTCAGTTTCTGACAGTGGTGTTGTCAGCCAACATAAACTCTACTTTTTCACAGCTGTAACTAAAGTCTAGGCTAGTATTCAGTTTCCTCCAGAGGCCTGCCTAGATAGGATACTCTTTCTTGTAAAACTTGCTGCTTTTGATAATAGAATTTGGAGACATGTTATGAACCTTCCTTGAAACATAAGTAAAACTTCCTTCCTGCATATTGGGGGTTTTGTTGTTTTAGTTTGTAAATGGGTCCTTTACTTAATTGTTGAAGTATCTTATTTCCCATACAGTACATAATAAATATGATCAGGTTGCCTTATTCCAATTTGATAATTGTAGAAAAAATTCCACTACATTGTGCTTTTTGAGCATCTTGCATTACTTTCTGCAATTGCAGGAATGCTAGAAGGAACTGGCAGCGAATCCAAGATCACTTCTTCTTTGCAACATTTCATCCGCTTAAGGATTACAGTCTAGAGGCAAGTCTGAAATTATTGCTGATCTTTGTGTAGTTTTACAACTACGTTTTTATCTTCCTGTGTATGTTTCTAATGTAGGATGAATAATGATCAACTATTATTCATTTAAAACTGAAAAATTACTTCACCTAATTGTGATGGATTTTAGACTAAGGCTGCAGCTTGTCTAATTAATACTGTGTTAAAACCCTAGGTTAGTTAAGTGGTGTACTTGATGAATTTGCCCATCTGTGGGAGTTAATCAGGTTTTATGTATGTGACTAGAAGAGGTACTTATAATAAATGAAGAGCATCTACTTAATCACATATAGTTTGTTAGGATTTTTAAGGCTTCCATTCTTAGAAGTAACTTTTGAGGATGCTTAAAATTGTTGTGAATGGATACAAATCTGTAACTTCTAGAGCACCATTTTATCTGTTGTTTTTGCTATAGCTTAAATAAGTGACAAATGAATAAACACTAAGGAAAGGAAGGCGGGCAAAAATACCAGTGCAGAGCAAAATAAGACATAAAGGAACTAAGCTGAAAATACAAAATACACATGAATGTGAAAAGGGGTATGTGTGCTTAAAAAACGTCTTAACTGGAGAGCGGAGGAGACTAGATCTATGAAAATTTGGGATAGCACTATATGTAAAGTGATCCATGAGAGATACATTAGTAAGTTATATGCAGTACAAAAAAACAAGTATAAGACCATTGAATACTAGATAAGATATGTGTGATAAAATTACAGGAGATTATCATCTGTTTCACTTGCTTTAGTGGTGCTCTGCTAATAACACTGTGTTACACTGCAGACTATATTTTACATTCTTCCCCGCCTTTCGGAGCTTGCTGAAGATGAATGGATCTTGCTCTCTAAATTCAACAGATTCACTGACATTCCTTTGCCACCAGCATTTCAATGGTATCATTCTCGAACAGAACTTCGTGATCTGAAACCAAGTGACTGGTCTCAGCAAGACATGGGTAAAATATAACAAATCTATATTAAATGTAATTATTCGTATGTAGTAGCCATATACATATGTATTCGATCTGATCTCTGTTTCTTAGCTGAAGTAGACTTCTATGTATGTGAGCAGAGTATATACTGTAAAATAATAGTAAATGAGTAATGGTGTCTACAGTATTACCATTTAGATAATCTCTACCAAAGCAGTAGCTTTGCTACCACTTGCCTGTCTGTATGACTACTAATTGTTTTTATAGGTTCAAGTTCAGCTGAAACAGATAGCCGGACAGAATGGACTGATGTTCAGAAAAAGATTATACCCTGGAAAAACAGTACTCCTGGTTTAGACCTGGAAATGGTATTTCAGGACCGTGCTGCTAAACTTGGTAAATCAAACAGCAGACTGATTGTGGTGGCTTCTCTTATTGATAAACCTACCAATTTAGGAGGTAAGGTTGATGGCACATCTTATTTTAGACCAGTTGGATAATAAGAATGAATTTCATTTTATGTTGATAATTAGAAAACTATTTA
Organism: Psilopsiagon aymara; assembly: GCA_024733675.1. Taxonomy (NCBI): domain Eukaryota; kingdom Metazoa; phylum Chordata; class Aves; order Psittaciformes; family Psittacidae; genus Psilopsiagon; species Psilopsiagon aymara. The sequence continues at coordinate 70,916 of JANRGW010030841.1, read as the reverse complement.
AGAACTGCTCAGAGTAATAGATTACTATCTTGGGGAGGCGGTAACCTAACAAGATATTACCTGCTTCAGAAGAAGGGGTCTTCTAGTTTCATTTCAAGGAGTCTTGGGGGAGGAGGAATTACACATACCATGCATTAATTAAATAGAGTTTTGCTGTAGGTCATACTCAGTTTCTTGCTGCTTTTATCTTTTTTGTTACAGTTGAGTTTTTTCAACAGTGTATGTAGTTACAGGAAATAATTTGCTTTTACGTTCTTTTCTGTAACAGTTAAGCCAAGTCTTGTAGACCTGCTAGTTTCTCATGACGTGGACAGGAAAGTGCCTGTTCCTGATTAAGTGCTTTTCACAGTGTCACCCAAGCTGTGATATAATAAATCCTCCAAATACTTTATTGCATTGTACTTGCTGTTGTCAGCAGTTTAAGTAACTGCAGTTAGACTGTTAATGAAAAATAAACCCACAAGCTGGTGCTGTCTGCATTGTAATGTGTTATTCTCTCAACATAATGTCATTTAACAGGTACAGGGTTTATAGCTTAAGCATGTGTGTGTGTATGTGTTAATCCATCCCTGTTGAGGCTTGTAGGCTGACCCATTAGTCGGTAGAAGCACATTGTCAGATATAATGCTTTTCTAATTTTTATCTTTCTAATAAGTTACAAAACTTTTTTCCACCCTGGTAAATTATATGGAACAAGGTGTGGCTTGGAAAAACTGATTAAAAATAGAGGACTAAAGTAACCATTTCACTTGGATTTTTTGTCCTTTCTCAATTGCTAAAATATTCTGGCTTTGTGTTTATGTGCTACACAAAAATCACTTTAATTCTTCTGTTTGCAGGTTTATGTCGTACAAGTGAAATATTTGGGGCATCTGCACTAGTTGTGGGCAGTCTGCATTATATACAAGATAAGCAGTTTCAGCATCTTAGCGTTTCTGCAGAGCAGTGGCTCCCCCTTGTGGAGGTGAATGGAAACATTTTAATAGCTCAGAAGTGTACTGTACATCTTCAGTTCATCAAATGTATAGTTCAGAGTCTTTTTTATCTGGTAAAAAAAGAGCCTTTTATTTAATAGAAGCTCCCACTGTTATCACTGAGACTTAATCTTCAGTATTTTGGTACAAAATTTGGTTCAACCTCATCAAAATAGCTTATCACAGCAGTAAGAAATTATTTTTAAATTGACTGTGTGAGCTGTCAGTGTTACTGTTTTTTATAGTGGTGAGTTGGAATTTAATATTTATGTATAAATGTTGAACAGTGCTTCAGTTACCTTGCTTGCTGCATTGCTTTTGGTAACTTCGTGGGGATGAACTCTGAGCTTGTCTGAAGCTAACTTGTGCCAAGCTTTTAGAATCTATTATCTAGCTTATAAAAATGAGGGTTTCAATCTATATGTTTAGTATTTGGTAGAAAATGTTTGTGATATTTTATAATAATCAGTTTTTCAAGATCACTTTTAAGTCATCTGAATAATTGAGTGCAAATTTTTCACCACCTCCTCTCAGTGTTTATGTTCAGCCTATTCAGATTTTTCTTGATAGCCAGTGTTTTGCCTAAAACAGAATGCTGATACATGTTGTCATGCCTAGTCTCTGCACACAAGTGTACTGATGACAGAGCTTCTGCATGAAGGCATGTAATATGAATAACCAATTTAGAGAGTGCAGTGCAGACAATTCTTCACTGCAAGCTATCACAAGTTGTAATGCAGGCATGTAAGGCAACTCAGCCTTGGTACTGGGTGTTGTATTGTTTTGGGAAGGAATTCCAGGTTAAATAACTATGCACTTTCTCTTTGTGATTCTTTTACATTCAGATGTAAGGCTTGCAGCTGTCAGAATCACAGAAAACCCTTTTTGTTCACTGTACTTTTTTTGTGACCTTAACCTTGCGTGCTATTGCTGAAGAGCTTTTAAAATGTTAAGCTATGCATATGTCAAGAGCTTTTGGAGATAAAAGTCATTCATCTTAAAAACAGTCCAAGTAAATTGATTTTCACAGTTACTTCAGAAGTTTACAAATGGTGGTATTTAAATATTTGTGTATTTCTCTCTGCTTCTGATGGCCAGGTAAAACCATCTCAGCTTGTTGATTACTTACAGCAGAAAAAAACAGAAGGCTACACTATTATTGGTGTGGAGCAGACAGCTAAAAGTTTTGATCTTACCGAATATTGTTTCCCAGAGAAGTCACTGTTACTGCTGGGGTAAGAACAGATGTTTTTGTAAGTCTACCTCTTGCAGTCCATCCCTTTTAGTAGTCAGTTTGGTCATGTGAAAACCAACTGGCAGGGGTGAAGGTGGATTTAAGAGTGCAAAGTGATCATGGAGACAGCAGAGCTTGGCTTTGTGTGCTGAGGAGTAGGTGGTATTGATACCTGTTTCTGAATGATCCTTCTCCTCATACTTAATATGCTGTCATACACTGTAACTACTTTTTTTATGAGTGGAATTAGCAACAGCACAGATTACAGTTTTCCTGGTGTGATAAGAGGTACTATCAGTTCATTTCAGTTATTTGGGGCCCTATGCGTGTAGGCTGCAGTTTGCTCAGCAAGAAGGGGGCTGCCTGTTTGCTCTGTTGAACTTGATGAGGACTGGAGCTGACTAGAAGCATGCATAGCTGGGAGATGCTTTAAAAATCAAGGATGAGGCACAAGACAAAGCAAGTTTCTGCAATACAAGCAGAAGCTGGGACAACTTCAGAGAAGTTCCTATAGGCAAGCAGTAATCAGTTCCTGTAGGCAGGCAAGCCCCATGTGACAAAGGGAAGGCTATTTGAAGAAGTCTAGAGGAAAGTGCCTGCAAGTCAGAAAGCTACTGAAATTGTGGGATTGCCAAGAAGGGCAGAAATACTGGTTTTTCAGACCTTTTTACATGTAGCTTGTCTTCAGAATGTAGTTTTTGTAATTACTTTGTTTTCTTCTACTTAAAACGAATTACCAATTCCAATTACCCATAGATAACCTTTAGTAACTTCTGGTGTGCTCATTCTGAAGAGTGAAACACTTCCAGTTCAAGGCTCCAATCAGTCTCGACATTCCCTCATACCAAGACCTCACTGTATGTAAAGTGGGCAGTTAGAGCTTCCTTTTTGTGCCAGGAGCTTCATGCCCAGATCATTGCCTATACAGCTGTTCATTAGTTTCAAAATAAAGGCAAAGAGGGAGTCTTCATGTTGGGTGCTCATCTGTTGCTGGACCAGTGAAGTGAATTTCCTTCTGACATCAAAGCTTAGTTAAGTCTCCCATGTTTTCAAAATTTTTTCTTTACTAGAAATGAACATGAAGGAATCCCAGCAAACCTGATTCACCACCTGGATGTCTGCGTGGAAATTCCTCAGCAAGGTATCATTCGATCCCTCAATGTTCATGTAAGCGGAGCTTTGCTGATTTGGGAGTACACAAGGCAACAAGTCATCAAGCAAAAGCAGTAAAAATAACTGTCAAGAGTTCTGTGCCTTATAGTACAGATGGGTGACTTTCTATGGTGCTACAACGTGAAATTCTGAATAGGCAAGATACAAACTCAGGGTGAATGAGGATTCTTAAGTTTTGCATGTTTTATTCTCTGTAATGTTCACTGACTTTTAAATGCCTTAATACTATACCTCCTTAAATAAAACTGTTGCATTGGAAATAAATACTATTTATATTGCATGTGGTGTGGGGGATTTTTTTTTACTATTAGAACATCAGTATAGTATGTGAAGAATCCCAAACTGAAACCATAAGTTTTTACTGCAGTTACTTCTGTTGTGATGACCACGCTTGAAATGAAAGTGGTGCCTTCCTGTAACCTCAATCAAAACTTACTGCAGCTAAAGCATTTTTTATGCCTCCAGCATGTTCTTCAAGGTAAATTCACTTACTTTAAATGCCACCCCATGCATTCAATCTCCTAATAGCTGCTGTTTTATAAACTGATGTCTGACTTTACCACATATATCAAAGTATTTTAAAATACAGTTTAATGACAAATACAAATCGTATTATACCACCACCTCCTTTTGACAAGGAAGTTGGAATGGACTTTTTCTCTTAAGGAAAAGCTGGTTAACTTACTGAAAAACAGTTTTATTGTTCTTTCCAGAATTATATTACATTATGAAATAATCATTTATTCCCATGAAACAATCTGACTAATAGCACATTCAAAACCTTAATTTTTGAATAGTCCTGCACCGCATTTCTTTGACTTATTCTCATGAAAAAGCTATCCACGACCATCTTTTCCCAGCAGACACCTGAGACCTGGTAACAGGAGCAGCAGTGTGCATTTCAGGAAGACAGCCGAGTTACCAGTTCTTGAGTTGAAGCAGCATCTGTCACTTTCTCATCCTTTTTCCTTCCATAGTTATTCTCACTGGATTCATTTTGAAAGCAGAGTAACTATGACTTCCCAGCAGCTTCTGGAGGATGATACCCTTCTGTTTCAAGCTTCTTTTTATATTTTAAAAAGTCTCTTCTTTTGTCAAAATATTTAACCTGTTTAAAAAGAGAAAAGATATTTGGAAGAAACAGACAGAGAAAGAGGCTTTGTGCATCACAAAAAGAATAAGGAGTAATGACCAAACTTGATGAAGATTTTAACTCAATACATTAGTTACGGGCTTCTTGCTCTGCTGAAGAAAGTAAGAGTGGAGTATTTGTTTTGTGGATTTTTTATCATTTTGAAAGTGAACTTCAGTTTCCTGCCATAACCACCCCGGTACTTCCATAAGCATCTGATAAACCCAGTCTATTGCTTTGCTATTTTCACTGCTATGAATAAAGATTACTTGTAATGCAAAGATGATAAGCCCAGCAGCTTTTCTATGGTATCATATCCTATGTAACCTCTTGAATTCATTGCCTGGAACCACTGATGTGCATGCTGCAAAGCACTGCATGTGAAACCATCATCACTAGAGATGACATACAGTAGAAATGCACCTTCAAATGTAAGTCACTACAGCAACTGTGAATGTACTTGGGTTTTTGTTACCAACTTCAGTCCTTTCAGCCCCTCAGGTTTTTCTGTTAGCAAAAGAACATTTAAAAAAGTTAAGAATTACAGCTTGAGTAGGGAAACTAAAAGGCACAACACGAATGGGTTATAGTTTATTGTGAAGTTACACTGCATGAAGAAGGGTATGCACAAAGCATCAGATGCCAGTCTTAAGATGCCATGCAAGTGCAAGCCCCATGTGTGACTCCCTTCTGTACTAGCCTTCCCTCTTTAGTAACTTCTGTGCACTTCCACAAGCTTTTAAGCACCTTTCTGAACTTTTTTAACTAAACAATAAGCCTGTATGATTGTGCAGGATATTTGAAAGTCTGAGATTATGAATTCCTTTCCCTTTATACCATGCGCTTCGATCTACTTTTCACAGCTCCCGGGTTAGTTAGTGCTCTGCTCAGGAGCTGTAACTTCCCCGGAACACCGAAAGTGTGCAAACCAAGTTATGTTCCGAAGGGTGCAGGGCTCTCTACGAGAAAGCGTTAGACAGCACGCGCTCTGCAATTCAAGAAACCAGAGCCGCTATCAACGCGGTAAGCGGAAGCTGAGGTCGCGCCCGGAGCGGCGGCTACTCACCCATTGCTGCGGGCACAGCGACTCGAAGGACAGCCGCAGCTTCTCGCACTTGGAGGCATCATCCCCGTGGTCATCCATGCACTGCCAGAACTCGTCCCGGGCCCCCCAGCAGGCCTTCCTCTCCTCCATGGTTGGCGCCGCCATCTCGCCACCGACCTGAACGCCAGCAGCGGTGTGGCCGAGCGGCCCCGGGTCGGCAACAAGGCACCGGGCGAAAGGGCCGCCCGAGGCGCGCCGAGGACCAGCGCCGCCGCACCCGCACCCGCACCCGCACCCGGAAGGTCACGGACCCGGAAGCGGCGCGGCGTCTCGCCTAGCGCGCAGGCGCAGTCCCGGGCGAGATAGACCGCGGGATGTGGTCGCCATGGGGACGGATGCAGGATCCCTCCGCGGCTGGGCCGGGGCGGTTATCCCATCCGCATCATCGCGTCCCAGCAGTTCGGTTCCCCCCGCCAGGCCCTTCAGGCGTCCCGCTTAGTGAGAGGAGAGCCCTGGGTGTGTGAAGGGGGTGTTTCACACGCCAGAGACACCCCAGCCGGGCGCCGCGTGAGCTCAGCTGAGCGGCACCGCCGGGGAAGAGCCCTGTGGTGCTGGTAAAGAACACCCAGGAGCGCACTGTGGTCGTTATTTTATTTGGGAGTCCGTGGTGTTTCCTTGTGGCAGACCCTGCAGCTGAGGAACTGGAAGTCTTATTTTATGCATCCTCATTTGCCTGGAAATGCGTGGCAGTGTTGCCGTTCGGAAAGCGATCACCCGTGTTTCCGTAGTCACCCGCTGCACTCGTGGGAAGGGTGACATTTTGTTAGCTGGGAAGAGCCCAGCTCTGCCGGGTGCAGAACCACTGCCAGCTCCCGTGCTGATGGCTGGCGCTGCTGTGGGTGCATGAGGCCGCTCGGCAGCCGGGTCAGGGAGTGGGTGGAGCTGCCGACCTACCTGGAGCTGGTTTTCCTCTCCAGTAATTCCCACTGGTGGTGGTGGGCGTGCTCATCTGGTTCTCCTCGCCGGTGGCTCACTCGCCTCTATGCCAGGAAAGGTATTTTCAGAGAAGCCCAAATATTTGTGCTTCTTCCGCAGAGTACCTTGTAAGCCAGCCAGATCCAGATCGTTGGTCGAAACACCTAACCAACCCCTTCGAAGGGAATCATTTTGGAGCAAAGTAAATGTGCCTGTTGCTTTGCAGTATATAACAGCCCACGTTCTCATCCCTGCCTATTTGCTTAACTACCTTCTGTTTGTTAGACTGTGATAGGTAAAAGACAGAAATGCAGTAATTTAACATCTAACAAAACGGGGGTTAAGGTGAGTGGAAGCCACTACAAAAGTAGAATTTCAGTTAATGTTTTTCTGTTGAAAAGAATTAATATAGAAGTACATTTATATTACTGCTTACTTGGAACCCTTTTGCACTCAGGCTTTTGCAAAGCAAGCTTTTATAAGCATGAATATTGAAAAGAAAACTGATGTTAAGTCTCAGGACTGAAACATGATAATAGGAACTGTCAGTAGTGTTTTAGATTTCAAAATTTGTGGTGCATGTAATGTTGCTTTGTTACTTCATTGTAGAAACAGAGCGGGTAATATGATTATGTATAATTAATCACAAAGCCTGAATAGCACACCTGGGATTTGTGATAAATAGTTTATTCTTTAATGATCTGTAGCCCAAGAAATACACAGTGGACACAATTGTAAATAACTCCATGTAATGGATATTATGGAAATTTAGTGATCTGGTTTTAAGAAAGTATATGAATAAAAAAAGGTTTCTCTAATACATTTTTAATGGCAATATTTCCATTTGGTTAAACTGCTTTCAAAAGGAGATGGATTTTTTGTTATTTATTAGCCAATTCTAAGTATCTATCTTTAGTCTCTTACTTTTGGGAAATGTGCCCAGTTAAGTAATAAATGGGATATTTATAATACCAGGCAGAGGCAAATGTTCTAGAAAGATGGGATGCTGAAAAAATTCCAGATTTGTTAGGTGCACTGCTGGCCACAGTTGAAGCCTTTGAATTACATTTCCATTTAGCGGTTAGTGAGGTAGATGTTATTAAAGAAATAGATTCTTGTCTTAAAGACTTCATGTTGAGTTGTATGAATATCCTTGTAACAATAACCTGCTTTAATGTATGTGGATGAGTTAGCAAGAATTTAGGGTTTTGAATGAATAAAGAAGGAGATGTGTATGAGGGGAAGGAAAACTGTAGCTTTCGTTTGGCAGCCTTACCAAATCAATTTTCTGAATCCCTAGGAAAATGTGCATTATCAAGTTATTTTTCAACTAGCTGGGGCTCTTAACTTGATTTCCTTGTAATGCTGTCTTTGCTGGGTCAACAATGCTGTGTCTTCGCTGTCACACTAGGGACTGCCAGTGTGGCATGAACACTGAAAATTAAGCATGTGGCTTGGGACACTGAGGTGGATGCCTGGCTGTGTGGGTGCATCAATTAGCACAGGAGGAGGTTTGACTAGGAAGAACTAAGCTGTCTGTGCAGGCTGCTATGGACACAAAAGGGCAAAGAAGAGACTGAACAGTGATTTTTTTACCTTCTCCAAATCTCAGTTTAGTGATCTGAAGCCTGCTGAGAAAAGGCTTGCTTGTCTTTGTGACATCTCGTGGACATCAATGGAGAATTCTGTGGAACACAGTCTGAAAATCAATAGGCTACCTAGACAAGTGGCAATTATGACTGCCAGGGAGTGACAGGGGGGTTGGCACTAGATGATCTTAAGGTCCTTTCCAACTCTAACTGTTCTATGATTCTATGATGAAGAAAAAAGAATAACTCAGCAGCTGAAGGTTTAGGATTCTTCAGAGGTGATGAAGTAATTCACATTAATTATAGGCATTGTTTTTAATGCCAATAATCCATTTTTGTTCAGTTGTTAGGAAGGAAGAAAACAGAAAAAGGAGTATTTTGGGAAAAACAGTCAATGGTAAGGTGGGAAGACTAATTCCTACTCTTCCATTGGCTCCTGATTAGCAATTGTCTAAGCCTACCAAGGATGAGACAAGCTTGCTTTGCAGCAATGTTGATGCTCAGCCTTTTGCAGGAAAGCTAGATGGGAAACTGGGAATATGCCTGTTCAACAAGCAGGCTTCAACTTTCAAAGCTCTGTAAATGAAAGAAGGAAACTCATCTTCTGAATTTCATTTGGATGCCTTCACATTTCTGTGGCATGTTATGTACTAAAAGCGAAAAAGCAGTTTCTAGTTCTCTCTGAGACTGAAACACATCCTAAAATTCTTTCTAAAACACCCAGCTGCATTCTTGCATTCAAGTATTGTATTTAATAATACATCAGCTGTACCCATTACTTATAGTTGCTATAAACATTGTGAAGCGTAGATATACTGTACCAGATGGGGTTGCTTACACATAAACAAAGGCAACATCATTCTCAAACATGATATTTATTCCCAAGATCAACATCAGTTTTCTTAGCAGCCAAGCTAGCAAGTGACATGCCTTTGACCAAATCCAAAATCACACAATTAAAGAGGTGGTTTTGTTTACAAGTCATGAAGGCATTTACAATGTGTAATTGGCCAAAAATCACAAGGAGGGTATTAAGCAACTTACTTGCTCTGCTTACTAGGCTGCAGTTATTTTGAAGCTTGGCAGCTTCAGAAGCCAGAGGGACAGAGAGATCTATTGCTTGAAGATAGCAAAGCTATGTTCACTGGCCCAAAATGTATACTCATAGCCAGCAGGGCAGGAAACCCAAGCTGAAGTTCATGTTTTATAAGTCCTTACAAATCTGTCTGCTTGGACCTTTAACAAGTAGAAAAGAGAAATGTGAGGCTTATTATTTTCAGAAACACTAGTTTGAGTTACTGCTCCTGTCCTTAGAACTGCGATTTCCTCTTAAAAGAATATTTTTAGGCTGCAGGTGTGCATCTGTTCATTTGACTTCCTTTTTGCTTTCACAAGATCTTTCAGCTCCTTTTTTCTTTATTTCTAATGTTCAGGACTTTTAGATAAGGTGCAGGGTTTTTTTGAAATGCCCTAGAACATGACAGATGAAGAAGAAAATCTCATTGCTTCTCTTTCAATAGTTTTGAGCTAATTAAATTCACCCATCAAAATCTATTTGCTGACAGCAGTTTCTGCAAAGACAGTTTGCATGACACCTTGGCTGTGAAAGAAGCTTCTCAGTCTTGGCCTTTGCAGAGGAGTAACTCAGGTTTGGAGGCCTTGAAAGACTTGGTTCTTTCTGTAGGACACACTGGGGACATGGAGCCAGACTCCTTATAGCTTATGACTTCAGAGTAAGTGCACAGATCCCATTTCTTCAAATGAATAGTAGCAAGGAACAGGTGAGCATCTTCTCTTGGAAAATGTTTCGCAAAGCCATTTTTGTCCTGAAATCAGCAGCTCTTCTATGCTCCTGCTTCACACCAGCTGCGTTGTCCCTGACTTCTGTTCTTTCTCCATTCCTTGAAGAAATCACTGTTCCAGCCTGCTTTCTGAGTCCATGTAGTCCAGGCGCAAGGTATTGCCTGAAGAAATACAGGTAATTTCATCTGATTAATTTGTCTGTGTGTAATTTACAATTGTTTAACGTGGGTAAATCTAGTTTGCTCAGCTCCTACTTAGGAGAGAGTTTGTAATAAAGTTCTGTTTGAAATCACAGCCCTTGCATGTATTTAGTCTGTACTCAGGAAGGATAAGCCAGCAGAAGCAATGACAGTTGCATCAGGCAAATCACAGGGTTTTCCTGATGCTGCTGTCCATTCTGGTGCATAAACTCCCCCACAATCATATGGAATGTTAAAAAATTAATCTGTCATTTTAGTAATAAATATACATTAGTTGCAGTTTTTAAATTGGCATTTAGAGCCTTTTTGATACCTATGAGACTGCATCAAACACACAGTGGAGTGCAGAGATAACAGAAGATGCCACTTATGTGGAGTAAGGAAAATGGGAAGACTATTTGTACATTCTTCTCTGGCTTTGCCTCAAGCAGGGGGCTTGGGGAGGGTGTGGGTTACTTCAAGGATGACAAAATGATATGCCCAAAGATGGAGTAAACTTTAATATGAGATCTTTGAGATCAAGTCTCTCAACCAGTTATTAGAGTTGTACCTGGGCTCCTGTCCTGTGCCTTACCCTCCCCTGCTTCCCAAAGAAATAGGTTAAAGGTCCAGGTGTGTAAGACTGAATGGGACAATGGTTCTGAGCAACTTCCCACAGCCTCAGATTTTTGCCTCTGTGTATAATCTCTGTTACCGAGTCTTTAGTATCTGTTTGGTCATGAAGAGGTTATGAAGATATGGCAAAAAAACATATGGCCTGGGCTAGGGCCTAATGATTAATGTACAAATTTGTGTCCCATCCATAGCTCCTAAATACCTATTAGCGTATGCATATATGGCTGCTCACCAACAGTTTCAAAGGAAGCTCAGCTTTTCCTTTGGTCTGCTTTGCTGGACACGTGTTTCCTGACTGATGCCTGATATCAGCCTTCCAGAGGGATTTGTCCGAGAAGACTAGAGCAGACTTTGCTGTCGAAGACAGAATGGCAAGCAGTGACAGACTGGCAAGGGTTGCATTCTGTCCCTTTTGATCGCTTTGGCCCAATACCACCCACAGTAAAACAGGAATAGAATTGCAGTCAAGAGAAGGAAACAGCACTGACTGAGGCTGAGTTTAAAATCTTTTATTATTTAGCTTTGCCAAACAGATAATGGAATCTGAAGTTGATTTGCTAAAATGTTTTGAAGTGGATGCCACCCCTGCCTGAGACAAAGAGGACCTCAGTGGCAGTAGGGACCCTTAGGCTATGGCAGCAGTTCAAAAGAACACTTTTAATTTTGTATGCAACAATGTAAACTTCAAAAATAGTAAACTATAACCTTTCCCCCCCACTTTTTACATAGCGTGTGATCTATCACAGATAGAAATTTAATGGCGAACCAAAATCGCATAAGTAAACATCCTGGTGCTTACAAGTTTCATAAAAAGTGTTACATTTGATGTAAATATCTCACGTTTTTACTCTTAACACTCACAATTATGGAGTAAAAGCAACTGGTGATTCACCCCCTTAGTCCGTGCTCTCAGACTGTACATCAGCAACCACGCTCCTGCCAGCCCCTTTGATCATTTTTGGTTGGCTTGTTCCACACATGACCAAGACTTCCCCTTCCTCACACTGGTGTTAATCAAGCGCAGCTTCACACAGGGGTAAAACCTGTGCAGGTGAGAAAAGAACCAGGTCTGCTGCATGCAAAAGTACACGTTCCCACAGAAGCCACGGCGTGTATGGGGCGCACGTCCTGATGTCAGTGGGAATTTGGGGTCCCCCGGGGCCACAAGCCTGGGCCCTGCCATTGCAAATACCTCTTGGCAGGACCTGGTTCTGCGTGGATAAAGACAAGAGTTCTGTAGAAGGCACTGGATTTCTCTTGCATGATTTTAAACGTGGACTACAGTCATGTGCAGAATAAGGAGATTTGGGCTCTAGACTGCTTTCTCTCTAGTGCTTTAGTGCAAGCATTTTTAGCACTTATATTTTCTCCTGACTGCAGCGCAACATGCGCTTACCTACATAGAGTGATTTCCAAACCTCCTTCCTTCCTTCCACTCTTCCCCCCATCTTCCAGTCCCAGAAAGTTTCCCTTTTATTTTCCTTGACAACTTTCAGAGTACAGCTCTGGTCAAAAATAAAGGTGTGATGTAGCATAGCATTTTTTTCTTTTAAATCACAGTGTGCAATGCATCATTCAGTACCTAATGTTCAAAATGTCTGCCCTGCATTTCATGAAAATCATTCTTTAAAATAACCTATGCAAATATATTTTGACTATATATTACATTCATTTAAAAAGAAGAGAGGTTCTCGGTTTGCAGGTCTTTTTTCAGTGTACTACTTAAGTGAAAGGTCTGATGTGAAAAAAGTACAAGCAAACTGGACATGCCAAGATTCAATGCCTTAGATGGTGATCATATCAAAACTGTACAGGTATGTACACCATGTTGGACAGGTGTGCTTCTTTCCAAGAAAAGACCTTTGCATCATCATAGATAAGGTTAACCACAAAGTTTTGTTAAAAAGGGCATTTAATGAGCAAAGGATGACATGGAGGGACGAGTTCTCCGGCTTTTGTTAGGCAGTCCTGAAGCAATGTCTCCATTCCCTTCGGGGATTTCTTCCTTCTTCCGGACTTTGAGACGCGTGAGGAGCTTTATTACCCAGACATCCCACTCCTCTGGCAAGAGCAACAGGAGAAAGCCCAGGCCAATAATGATAATGGCGATCACCCGGACACTGTTGAAGACAATTTCACTCGTGTAGTGATCAACAACTGTGTGGGACATTGAACAGCTGTTATTACATGGGACAAAGCATTAGGACAGTATCCCCATCCCTCCCCTTTGCCTCCCTAGCTCTGGAGGCTGGCTTCAGCAGGAGAACATGGCCATGGAGACAATGGTGGCAGGGGCACTACCTTCCTGCTGATTTAACACACCACAGAGTATGGCCCCCTTCAGAGCAGGCAGAGCTGGCCCGTGGGCTCAGCATGCAAAAGGGTGTAACGCCTGGAGCTGCAGTTGTTGTCTGCAGTGGTATCTTCTGCCTTGCTCACTACCAGAACAGGAACCCCCACTGAGGTCCAGGTACACAGAGAAAGGGGCATTTCCCTCCCCAGCACAGCAACTCCTTTGTGCTAGTTTTAATTCTCACCCTGACAGCCTCACTGAGTAAGAAACCCTGTGGACACTGAACCATGCACGTGCTCTGAGGGATCACACCATTCGGTACCAAAACCTGCCGGATGACTACAGGCTTTAGTGCCTGTAGTCAGCACAAAGCTGGGAGCTTCTGCCTGCACCATGGCACCAGTTCAGCCTGGTTGGTTTTGGAAGAAGTGGCTCTGGTTTGAGCCAGGGTTGGCTCTGCACTCCCCTGCCCAGCACTCTCGTGCTCTGCAGTCTCTTGGCTTTCACTAAATTTCTGAAAACAGCCAGTGAAATGTACCAAGCCATGCCCAAAATTGAATCGTCCAGAGCTCTTGAAAGAAACCTGCAATGTTGGTTACCAGGCAAGCAGAATTACTAGTATGTGTTTGCTTTAAAATATAAGCAATTTTATTTGTTTCAATTTAGTGTTGAGCCTGCCCTGAAGAAGTCATTAAGAATTGATTTCTGCTTCATCCATGAGTTGTCGTCCTGGCCCCGAGATGGATGACTTCAAATCTACTTTGTTTTCAGTAGCCAGGCTTCTTTGGACAGTAATTTAAAAAGCAATTTTAGAGATTATGAATATTCATGTAATGTTATAACACATGAAGAATGCATTTTTAGTCTAGGTTATCTCCATAAATCCTTGAGAGAAGATGCAAAACATGTTTAATAAAGCTATTTGATTGTGTCTGTACTCTGCATTTGAAAGGCCGCGGACTTAATTTATTCATTAAGATGCAAAAGACAGAAATTCTTACCTGCGTTCACTGGGACACTCAGCACAATTCCAAGAGAAATCAAGGTGGGGTAGGTAATAGCAATCCCAAAATTTAGGAGAATATTGAATGCTGAAGAAGGAAAGAAAAACACTTTTTACTGCAGTGAAACTAGGCAGAGGGCCAAATCACTTTTGTCTTAAGGCGATTAGCTTCAGCAAAGTCAGGACAGCCTCACCAATACTGACCATGTCAGGAGCTGGGGCTGGCTGTCTTCTAGGAGTACCTATACATCACACAGCCCAGTGATTTCTTGCCAACTGCTGCACCACTTGCCCACAGAAACCTTCCGTTTGAATCCATTGATTAGTAAACTGGAGGTATTTGTACAGCCAAGCTTTGTGACTGTTCTGGGTAGGAGGAGCTGGGACTCAAGATGGGTATGTGAAGGGCAATTTCCAGTAGAAACAAATGAAACATTTTGAGAGATGTGATGCCATTACCCTGTATAGTGAGCAACTGTGGCAGCACAGTCCACATATCTAGTTTGACAGGGAACAGCATCACACTTCTCATGACCATGACTCATTAAGGCTTAGATTTGGCATCCCTCCCAATCTGGGCTCCCTTGGTGGCACATCAGCGGCAGCAGAAGAGAGGAGAGCCGCCTACCTAATTCCCATCTGTGCTGTGCAATGCTACATTTTCAAAACTTTCCTGCTCTTTAGGAATAGCAATTAGCAATTACTGAAGTCAGCAGAGGCGCTGGAGGCTGGCCTTGACTTGCCTGACCTTACCTGCTTACTTGAGGGATGCTGATGAGCTCAAGGTTATGCGCTGCCAGAAGGGCTGCTTCCCATCACAGCCCAGGCATCTCACTGTCTTTCTGAAGCAGAGTTCACGAGTAGGAGTGAGGACGAACTTTACAGTTTACTCCCATAGCACCTTCTAATGAGGGCCACAATATTCTGGCCTGGTAATAACAGAAGTGGGCTCTGCATTGCCACCTAGGAAGGGACCCTCTGCATGATTTCTCAAGCTAGTAACTGGGTTGAGAAGAAGGGAAAACAGCTCCAGAATGTCAGAGGTCTGCAGCAGCCAGTTTTGTGCACCCTCCTCCACCCCGAGCAGTGTGAAAGCCTCCCATCTACTCACTCAATAAGAGAATTGAAAATCCACAGAGGTTTCCCCAAGGAACGATGTCAAAAGAGCTCCAGTACTCCACTTTGGTAAAATAAAGGATGACAGGAATACAGGTAACGAAGAGGACGTTGAAGACAGCTAACACAGACAGGAATAAGGCAGCTTCTCCAAATTTAGCACTGCCCAAAAGAAGTTTGAATAAAACCTACAAGAGGAAAACACATGGGTTTAACTCTCTTGCACCACTCCTCTGGAGGGCTGGTTGGTGTCTTGGCTGCAGTGGCTCCCAGCATCCTGTCCCACTGGCCGGTGGTTGGGGCCAAAGCGCCAGTGTCAGTCAGCACCTATATGGTGACGCTTGCCAGACACTTGAGGTAGCTGCTCATGAAGCTGTGATTTGCAGCTTGTGTGTCCCAGCCTTCTCCCTGCTGGGAGCCAACTAGAACACAGGAAAGGGCAACCACCAAAGGAGCCCATGCAGAAAGGGGTCTCAGCACCTTTGGTCCTCTGGATAAACTAATATTAAATCCAGAAGACTTGGTGAAGCAGGGCAGGTGTGAAGAGAAAGCAACCTGTGTGATGTTGCATGAGGCATCACTGGTCCAGACCTTGAGCTGCCACCCGAGGAGTGCTGCCATGCTGAGCAAGCACAGTCCAAGCCGCCTGGCTGTCCTCCTGCCTTGTCCTGCTGTGCACCATGGCTCACCCCAAGCACTGCTGTCCCTGCCTCCCAACACATGGCCACAGCACCAGACCACTTTCTCCCTGGGAACTTGTTCAGCAGCAGCCTCACAGTCTGGAACACAGCGGCAGCATAATGAAACCACAGGGAGGGATTTAAAAGCTTCAGTTTGTTAATGGAAAAAGTGATAAAGAGAGAGGAAACAAGGGGTGTGAGTGGTTCATTGAAGAAGTCCCTGCAGACAGATCTGGTCTGGTGTCTACGTCAGTTTTCCACATAGAACTGCAGAAGGTCCAGTAGAACCCATGGGCTCTGGGTACAGCTCTCCTCTGCCACAAGCTACAGACTAGAACTAATAGATTCTGACTTACTGGTTTGTGCTGGGATGGGAGGACCCCTCACCAGTGTCCCTTTGCCTACCCAGAGGCCTGCAGGCAACTCTGCAGGGCTGCCGTGCTCATGGAGCTGCTGCCTGCTCCCACCACCTCACAGCCCTCACTGCCAGTGCAGCTGCATTGCCACTCTGCAAAATGGATTACTCCTCATGTACCACCTGAGGGTGGCTCGTTGCTCCTGGCAGGGCTGGCAGCCAGCACAGGCAGGCTGAAGTGTCTGTGTCTGGGGTAGAAGGGCAGGTGGAGGCAGTTCTGCTGCATGTGGCACACGCTATCTGGCTGCAGAGCTGCCTGTGTGCTATGGCACAACTCATGAAAACTGAGCCAGGCTGTGGGAAGCAAGAGCAGAGTGGCATCCATTGCAGAACAAGCCGCACAGCTCCACCTGCCCTTGCATGCAGGGTGCACTGCAGTGAATCACCCTGCCACCACTGCCACCATCATTTCCCCATGCATGGGCTCTGTTGGAGCAGCCCTGAGATTGAGTCATGGCAAGGTGCCATGGGAGAAGGAGCAGAGTAGGCTCTAGCCTTGGATAACCCTGCCTGCCTGCAAATAACTCCAAAGCCATGGTGTTTCCTTGGGTCTGGAAAGCCACATCTCGCTTCTTGCATCTCTCTTTCCCTTTCTTTTAGGGGAAAGAGCTGCATGACACTTAATGACCTTCCTTATGTAAGACACGGGCTGATCTGAAAGAAGAAGCAGAAAGCATTGCAGCACAGTGTTGAGAGACACTGACAGATGCTTCTCAGTTTGGGGAGCCTCCCTGGATTGCTTGTGTTAAGGCTGCAGGGCTCACCTGATCAATTTCTGTTGCAGGACTGGAATGGTGCAATTCATTAGGCCATATGGAGTCACCTACACCTTATCCTGTTCTACACATCTGAGCTAGGGTGGGTGACCCACACCCTACAAGTCCTATTCCTCTCTGGACTGCGACTCTAGGTGCCATGAGCAGCATAGAGGCAAATGCACGTACGTATCTCAGGCTACATGAAACAGCTCTTTGCTCAGCAGAGAAGGCTGCATGTCATCTTACACACCACACAGTTTACCCTGCTAGTCCCTGGATGAGACCTTGTGCTCTGGATTTTAAGCATGCAATTGTTTTCATGATAAGCAATACTTTAAGCCCAATGCAGCCTACATACGTCACTGAAGGAGGACTGGCAAGGGGAGGTAACACAGTGACTTGGAAAAGAAGCTAAATCTCTGCAAGGCGCTTCCAGAGTGAGTGATTAAATCCAGCACCTGTGGAAAAGCAGCCTCATTTCTCAAGAACACAGGGCAGATCTAGTTCTCCTGGTGGCACTGAAGAAGACTCCTCCCAGGAAACAGGAGGTTTTATCCCAAGTGAATGCCTGAACACAGTGTTGTAGTCAGTGTGCTTATGGCAGAGCCACTGAAAGAAGGGAATGTGGCACTGAACTGCATGAAGGTTTGCAAGTAAGACAGGAGCAATCCAAATGAGTGACGAGGGTGACAGGCATCTTTTGGGGCGTGGAGGGGAAGACCAAGGTGTGCTTACCTTGTAGAGAGCAGACATTGAGGCAGAGCCCACCACCAGGGCTATCCCAATAACTGAGTGGCTGTGAAACCCATCAGCGTACGTCATCATAACTATCCCTGCAATGGCAAATATAGCAGCCACAATCTAGTTGGAGACAAAGAAAGAAAGCAAGAAAGTGTTACTCGACAACCCCCAACACAGAAAAACAGGTGAGCAGGTTTAAATGAGAGGGCACTACTACATCATTTGCTTGTGGGGAAAACTGGTAGCAAGCCCTGCCTGATATTCATGGAGCCAGTGCTGCCTCCCCTCTCTATTTCCCCGGCTGCAGAGAAGCTGCAGGCAGAGCTGTGAAGCAGTTCTGCCATGGGGCTGTGTGGCAGACCAGAACACAGGGCCCACTTTGTCTTGGGCTGAGCTGAAGGGAGATTTCATCTGTCATTGGACCTCTCGTCAGTGGGTCCCTGCAGCCTCTGCGTGACAATAATACAGAATAGTGCCCTGGAGCCTGCAGGGAAGGCTTTGAGTGCAGTGGAGGTTTTGGAGGAAAAAGGTTTTTGAAATAAACTGGAATAAAACTCATGCAACTGCTTTTCAGTTCATTCACATCATTTCAGAGAGGAAGGTTTAGTCACCCAGCCAGGCCCTCAGCAATGCCTGAAGGGGGTCGTTCAAAGGGAGGTAGCATGGGTACAGGCTGCAGGGTCAGCAGCTTCTCTGGGACTGTCCTGCCAGGTGCCTCAAGCCTCCCCAGGAAGTAATTCTGGAGTGAAAAGGCCTTTCTGCATGCTCTGTGCCTCAGGGCTCTGCCGTGGTGTGAGGGATGCTCTGCTTAAAACCACATTCCCGTTGGCTGCACAGTCATGGTGATGCTTCTGTGATTGTGATAAATGAGTTTATTTTGACCTGTAGCTGGGCCAGTGCCAGCCAACTGTGCCCTCTCCTGGAGCCAGATTGGGGTTTTCAGACCTGTCCCAGGCCGTGCTTCCTACGGATGCTGCGGCTTCTCTGCAGTGGAAACTTAATGAGCATTAATGAACTGCAGAATGAAAAGCATCCAGATTTGCTTTTAATGTCAGGGGCTGACTGACTTCAGAGCACCTCCCAGGAGGCTGGGTCTCTGGTTGGAAAGGAAGACTATCATTTGGGATTTGCTAGTCTATTTATTTCCAAGTCCCACTGGCAGGTGTGCTTGTCTATACCATATGTACACAGGGGTACCTGCCAGTGATGCCTCTCTTGGATCCTGAGCTATTTTACTTACTGTAGCATGGAGGGAAACATCAAAGTCAAAGATCAAAGCAAATAACTGCAGTCTGCAAACAGTTTTGCTGGGGCAGAGGTCCTTGCCTCTTCTATTAAGCATGTCACAATTGTCAGATGAGTCTTGGCCTCACCTCTCATCCTGTCTATTGACATGCCAAGCATGTCACATACACTGTCTCTGGAAGCCTTTCAGCCTATCTCTCAAGCACACCATTAGTGGTGGTGAGAGGCTGCTTGCACCGCACCACAGCTGCCAGCCTGTGGTTACCTGCAAATACCTCAGCACCACAGGGCTTGCAGACACAGTGCTTCAGGCACCCACAGCTTCATTACATGTGTGTCCTCCCTGAAAGCGATACAACAGCTCACAGCCCTGTTGGACCATTGCTCTGGGCACAGTGAAGGGAAAGGGGCAAAAGTGCAAGGGGGAGAGGTAGGCATTTACAAGTGCCTGAGTGGGGAGGATGAGATTTTGTAGCTTGCTCTTCCATTTGAATTCTAGCCAAACTGTGATTTAAGTACCAGCTGCACTTTTGAATGCCAAGTGGGATTCTTGTACATGTTTAAACCCTCCTGAGCTGCTGCCTGTCTCACCTGGCTTCTCCTCCAGCAGGTGTGAACAGGGATACCCAAATGTGCCATCGCATCTTTGCTGTGGCACTATCCATCCTGCGGTGCTGCCGCGGGATGGAGTGGGAACATGGGATGATGCTAGCTGCAGGGCAAGGCACTGTCTCCTCTGCTGCCTCATCTGCCAAATACTCTCCCAAAAGCTGCTTCCAAAAGGGTCAGCAGCTCTGACTCAGGATGGCCTCAAGGGACCAGAAGCTTTGGGGCTGGGCTGTGTGCTGGCTTGCAGTCCCCCAGTCACTCTTGGAAAAGCCCCAGCATCTATCCTTCCTCCTGGTTGCCAGTCCCAGGAAGAAGGCTTTGTTCATCCTGAGGCTATCCTCCAGCACACCAGGCAGTGCCATGCTCGCTTCCACTATCTTTTTACTTGAGCTGTACAGAAAAGAGGAAAGAGGGAAGAAAATGAGTCTCTCCAAGAGAGTCCACATTTTGGCCCTCCACAGACAGGAGCATCCCCAGCACTCCCACTGTGCTACATGAGTCTAGGAAGCAGGGCTGCTCTGCTGCCTCAAGCCCTGTCAGTCCCTAGGGCAAGTGCTTCCTCACTTGCATTTTGCCACAGGTTAATGTGCCACATCTGCACAAGACCAATCAGCCCACTCTGCCTGCGAGTGCCTTGCTCCTGCACCCAGGTCCTTTGCTGGCCCATCACCTGGGAAAGAGACAGCTGTGTTCCTCCTTGTGAACAGAGGTGGCTTCTCATCCCTCACCAGCATGGGGTGCCATGGCACATGGCAGGAGCATCACACAGCCCCTACTGCCTTGGCCCTGTTCTGGATCTCAGCTTCACTGCTGCTCTCCCAAGGCAATGGTGATAAGAAATGAAGGACAGCTGGACATGGCCAAGACCACCACTCGGGTCTGCTTCCCTGCTCCTTCCATTCATTAGGTACCAGGAATCCAGAGCAGAATCCATCCCCCAGTGAGTGTCACCTGCTCTGGCACAAGACTTTGCCTAGCCGGGAAGCTGCTGGAGGAGCCTGATCACTCTGGCTCTTCACGCATAGCCATGCACTTGGGAGAGCATAAGAAGCATCTCTGTTCCAGCATGTGTCTGCCACTGTGGGTATCCCCACACAGGTTCTCCCCTAGACCACAGCCGTATCCAGTGGTAAAAGATAGCATGTGCAGACCGCGGAGCACACTGCACACTCAGGACAGCAGTGGTCAGCTCCTCCTCTCCTGGCATCCCACGAGCACTACAGTAGGCAGTGCCTCAAGGGAGCTGAAGACCACAAAAAAGGGCATTATTTTCTTTTTACTTTGCTCAGCACGGATATCACACCCAGCTGCGGTACCAGTGACACCCCCTGCCTCCAGGACCATTTCAGGACATCCTTGCTTCTATACTAAAATCCCCAGTTCATTTGTTTTCAGGTACTGCTACCTGGGCAGGGGGTGGGCAAGCACAGACACCATCTGGCCAGGTTGGGGTTTTGGCAGGTACATTTTGCAACGATTCCCTGAGCAGCCTCTTGGCTGCCACCACCACAAGGCTGGCCAAGCTCTCCTGCCAAGCTTGCCTGCTGGAGAGCAACGCTTCCCCAAGAGTTAACTCTCAGTTGCTCCATGCAGCAAGGACTAACAACCTCTTCTGAGCTCTGAGAGCACTGCCTGGGTGGGTGAGCAGAGAGCTGCTCAAATGGTGGGCAGGAAACAGGCATTATTATCGTTATTGCTGTCAATAAGTGCCTCCGGGTGCAGTGAGGCAGGGGGAACACACTGGCACCTTGTAGTTACTCCTGGCAGGCCCCCTCCTTGGCCAGGGGTGATGTGCTTCCCAGCCTCCCAGCCCTGCTGCCAGGGGACACTGCATGCTGAGGGCTGCCAGAATGGCTGCAGGATAAGCAGGGAGCTGCAGGGTTTTCTGATAATGTTCCCCAGCTCCTTTGCCACTGTGGA
Source organism: Psilopsiagon aymara (assembly GCA_024733675.1). Taxonomy (NCBI): domain Eukaryota; kingdom Metazoa; phylum Chordata; class Aves; order Psittaciformes; family Psittacidae; genus Psilopsiagon; species Psilopsiagon aymara. Next base: position 49,396 of record JANRGW010030841.1, on the reverse strand, counting down.
GCAGGCGCTCCTGTGCGTGTAGGACTAAGGGTGTAAGCAAAGACTTAGGTTGTCACCAGCAGAGCAGCCCCAGGGAAGCGGGCTCACTGCCTGCCATGCTTCCTGGCCCCATATCCACAGCAGCTGGCCAGATGCAAGTCCCCATGTGTTGGTGTTACACGCATCCTCCACCAGCGATACACGCACACGTTTTAGCCATGGGTGGGCAAGGGCAGCCCAGCTACTGCTGACTGACATGGGTGCAAAGAATAGCCATGTCACCCTGCAAGCCTGCTGTCACACACAGCAAGGTAAGTGCCCTTTTAAATTCATAGGTTGGGACCAGAAGGGCACTGCATGCAACTGGGGCTTGCAGGAATGTGAAGTTAGAAACCACTAGGTCTGGTGCCATAGCTTGGGAATAGTCACTCAGAAGGGGTCAGCAAGGGCTGATGCACATCCACAGCAACACGGAGATAGCAGCTACCCTTTGTGCCACATCTGGAGCAAGTTACCTCTTTCCTGAAGGAAAATGCTCAAAGGCATCAGGCTGGGTGATATGAGGGCTCCAGGAGTTCACGGGTGCCTGGGCAGGCTGCAGGGAAGGATGTGCTCCTGCTCTGCGAGGATTTCTGTGACAACTTGGCTGTCTGCGTGATGTGCTGTTTGACTTGGCCAGCGTGAGGGAAAGGGGAAAGGAAAGGCAGAAGGGTGAGGAGGAAGAGAGAGAGAGATAAGGAGTCACTTACCCTCACTCCCATGAACCTGTCCCTCAGAACGATCCATGAAAGCAAGAACACAAAAGCTTTGTTGCAGCAGAACAACACGGAGACATCCGTAGTGTTTATTTTCTTTATTGCATGTAAGTAAAGGTAGTTTGTGAGTGTCCAAAGAACACCAAAGGGTGCTGCTTTGGTAAAAAACACCTTCAAAGTCAAGCCATTGTCTCCAAAAAATCGGCAGCACTCCCTAAAACAAGGAGAGAAAGGCAACGTTATTGCACAAAGCAGTCACAGTGCAGCAAATATGTGGGTTCCTTCTTACTCGCCTTCTTTTCCTTTGGGGAAAGAGGAGGACATACCTTAAAGAGGAGCAGAAAAATAAGTTTCAGCTTCTGCTGCAGCAGCCAGCACCTGCAGCGGGTAAGAACACACCAGGGCTGCAAACATGGGAGGGCAGCAATGAGAGGGCAAGGGGAGAGGTGAAGGTAGGAGGTGAAATCTCACTCTCACCATGAGCACCTTCACAGTGAATGCTTTGAAACAGTGTGGGGTCATCCTCCTCCTTTCACCCCTGTGGGCACCAGGATGCTGAGGAACCAAGGCCGGCTGCAAAGCCCCTTGCTCTCCACTCCTGGAAGGAGACCGGTTTGGGGCTTTTCCACCCAAGGGACCACACCTGGCTCAAGCCCCAGCTGCAGCAGCAGGGGCAGGAAGAAGGAGGAGGCAGCTGGCAGCTGCCTGCTCCCACTGCAGTGAGGACATGCACTGGGACATGGCACAGTGGCACCCAGGGACATGCTGGGTCACATGGAGCAGCAGCATGGAGTCAGGAGCTCAGATGTGCCGTTAGAACTGTGGATGCTGTGAATCCCAAGCAAGAGGCAGCCAGAGCTGGTATGGCACTGGCACAGGGAAAGGCAACACCAGTGGTTTATTTGTGTCCTGGAGGCACTGGTGGGCAGAAAGGGGACAAGAGGTGATGGGCACAGCCTGGCATAGCTCTGGGGAGGCAGAGGGTTGGGGCTGGGATGCAGCTGCCTGGTTCACCTGCCTGCGTGCAACCTACTTCTGCCGAGCTGCAGAACTGGAGCTGCCAGCTGTGCTGCCTGCATGGAAACTCGGTTACGTGAACAAGCAATGCAGAGGTCTGCGAGGCCCAGGGTGCAGCCTGCAGAAGTCTGCAGGTGGTGGTCAGTGGTGGTGCCGTGCCCTGTGCTGGCTCTGCTTGCTTTCAAATCCGCAAACCCCCGCGCTCCTGAAGTACTTCAATGAAGTGTTTGCAAAATCTGAGCAAAGTTAAATTTTCCTCTGACAATGAAGCCAAACAGATTTTTACTCTGCTTTGAATTTCAAGCTCTTTGCTTCCAGAGACTGGGCATGTAAGGATCGCTATTTGGAGTCTGAGGATGCGGCTGTATTGGGTGATTACCTAAAGAAACCAAAGACACTGGGGAGGGCTGCTCTGCCAGGGTGTCACAGGCAATCAGTTTAATGCTCCAAAGGTAAAAACATAAACCCAAGCACAATTTAAATTAAATGACCTCAAGTAAGATTAATAGGAGAGGGACAGGAAGGATGTAGTCAAATGAAAGGACTAAATGTGAATTTATGTTGGGATTCATTCTGGGAAAGAAAAGTTCCTCCTGCCAAAAACCTGTTCCCTACCCATACAACTGGGTTTCACAACTTCATACACAGTAGAGCATGTGCTTTTACTGTACAGTGGGCCTGACTCTTGTTTAGTAGATACCATTGGATCCATATGTTACCACCACCTGGCACTCGCTCCCATCCCTGAAGCACCCAGTGTAGTGCCATGATGCACCAAAGGACAACCTTGCCTTGGCATGGGTCAGAACCCCAAGCTGAATTTCTCCCTTTGGGACCTACACAATAAAGCTTGGGTTTAGCTGTTTTGGCTGTTTTCACCAATTGCGTATTTCTTCTTGCAGGTTGGCTCCAGCTTCCAAAGGAGACCTCCTTATGGCAGGGGTTTTCCCACCCAGCATGAAGCTGTAAGGGAGCTTCTCTCCAAGAACACCCAGTGCTGTGGAGGGTGCTACCAGACATGCACCCACATGCACAGAGAGCCTTGTTGTACAAAATGGGTGCACTGCTGAACTGCAGGTGCTTTGTGGGGGAACCAGATGGGTTAGATGGGTTTCTTGGACCTGGCATCTTCAGTGAAGTTGGAGAAGCAATAGGAGAAATGTGTATTTCATGCCCCAGGATGGTTATATACTGTACAATAACCCCCTCACAATTAGTTGTCTCCTCAGGTTTGCTACTACTTATCCGGGAAAGTGATTTTTCCTCAGTGCCATAACACAGCTTGTGAAGCTATACATGGGAGCATTTGATGAAGAGAGTTGTCAGTGCATAATGGTAGATAAATAGTTATGGGAAGCAAGACAGGACTGTGATATAACCCATGCCATAATCCCCAAACAGTTGGGGACAAAATTACTCCAGAAAAAAAAAACCCTTCAGCTTTAAATATTTTGACAGAACATTTTGGACACAGTTGTTCCTGCTGTCCAGTAATCTCAGTTTTGCCAACAAGGATGCTTTGTACACAATGACTATCCTAATGTTTTATGGATATGCCTTGGAAAAAGCAGAGCTGGTGTTCTGTGGTACTCCAGATGTGCCTGACTGCTCCAGAACAGCCTAACTATGAGTATTCTAACAGTCTCATCTGCTAATGAAAATGTTACTTTTTAAGAAAGACAATCCCCCACCCTTCCTGCAGGGCAGTCTGTGGGCGTTCAGCATTCTTTGAAGCCCAACTCAGCACTGTGGACCCTAGAAAGAGGCCTGACCCCCAAGTCTCCCAAAACCATGGTCAGATGGGGAGCTGGTATCTGTTCCTTCAGATTTTACAGGACAAACTCCTGCAGCTCTCCCTGCCCATGGCAGTTCATGGAGGGAGTCCTCTGTTTGCACCAGAGCAAGCTGGCTGCCTCCAGGCTGGGGTGGAGGTGGCATTTGGTATCTCCTCCTGGGACAAGAGTGCAGTGATGGCATAGTGCCCTGCTCTGGCAGGAATACCACCAGCCTCCTCTGGCTTGACTGCCGAGGCCAGCAGCCTGTAAAAGACTGGAAAGGAAATGTCAAAGGATGGATACTGGAAGGAAAATGTACTGGGTTAGCTGCCACAGCAGTAAAAAAGAAAAGCTTGCTCCCACTCAGATATGTTGTATCCGTGTTCACAGACAGTCTGAAGGCTCACAGCTGAAATAAAAGGCAGGATTTACACTGCTGGGAGGAGGTCTACATGCAAGACGAGAGAACTGCGTTGTTATACATAGCCCTTGGGAAGTGGGAAGTGTTTTCAGAGAGATGTTACACAGTGGATATGCCTGCCATGGGGCGTTGCTGAGGGGGTTGCTGCAGCAGGCACCTCTGCTGTGTGTCAGAGTAACAGGATGGTGCAGGTGGGAATGAGCAGCGCACGCTTGGCCTGGCTGCTCTCTTCTTCAGGATGGCAACTGGGATGGGTGGTGTAAAGCTCATAAAGCCCATCTTTGGGCAGAAGTGGGTGCCTGGCTTTCAGCGCATCCTCTGCATGGGATGACAGCGATGGGGACAGACAGAAACCTGCTTTATAGAATTAATAAAATAATTTATTATTTATAATTTATAAAAAAAATTAAAAAAATAAAGCATTAGGTACAACATGGCATAACTGATCCCACTTTATGCTGCTGTGGCAAAGCAGGATTTAGCAAGTTTTCACCAGCACAAGCCAGGCTGCACATACCAGTGGTTCTCTCTCCCAAATGGGGGCTCTGGACCCCTGACGTTTGTCACAGGGTGCCCCTGACAACTTGGCCTTATGCAAACATGTAATGTCAACTGGGAAAAGCACTTAGCTGCTACAGCACTACAGGAACTGTGCTGGCATGAAAAATACTAAGGGAAAGCCTAAGGCATAGAGATCTTACTGTTTGTATTTTCACTCTAAATTGTTTGCTGGTTTCTTAATCTTTCATGTACTAGCTCTTGTTTCTGCTCATAATCATTTTAGTGTGTATCTTCATTAACCCAGCAAATGGCAAATTAGCTCTGCCCCATTAGGCATGTCTTCAGCACAACAGTACTAGCAAAATACCTCCACTGCTGTAACTGAACATGCCCAGTGAAGTGAATCAGAAGTCGGCGGTACCAAAATTGCGTGCTAAGTAAGAGTTCATCATATTGAAAGCAGGTGCTGTAGCCAAATAAAACTTCTGGATAAAATAGCAGTAATGCTCCATTTTTTCCCCACTGAGCTCACAATTATCACAGATTATCATCATTATGTTTAACACTATCCACCTTCCACTGCCTGCTTTAACCATTGCTAGGTGGCCAGGAGGTTTCTCCGCTGCTTTGAACCTTGTGCAGATGAACGTATGAAATTCTGCCAAGACTGGAAGGAACGCTTTTTGCCTCCATTTTGCGAAAAAAATCCCACCTATGAAGAGGAAAGGTGGACAAGAACCAGAAAAAGCACACACAGTGTATTCCTCCAGGCTGCGATTTGGTCTCTTGATAACTCACTGCAGAACAAACCTGTGCCAGAGAGATTAATAAGCCACTGAAGCTGCTATAACATCCTTGTGAAAGGTGCAGCAAAGTATAGATTTTCTGGGAGGAATACGCATGCTAAGGAGATACTTTGCACAAGCTGGTTATTTCTCTTTTCCAGACAGTTAGCTTCTGTTAAAAGTCTTTCCACCACCTCAGCTCATACTAGAGCCTTCCCCTTCAAAGCAGGTTTGGATCTGCTGTTGTTACTAGCAGGTGGTGTTTTCTCCTTTGTAGACTGTGCTTCTTATTTTGACCTTGCAAGGTCTGTACCTGCAAATTGAATTTGGCTAAATTGCTCCTCATTTTCAGCAGGGTGAGCATCACCCCCATGTAGCACAGCAAAGCTGCCACTGTGGCACTGAATCTGTCCTCTTGTAGATTGGCAGGCAAAACATATTTTCCTAATCCATGCACTGATTAGGCCTGCATGGATAAATAATCTGCAGAGGCACTGTTAACAGTTGGATGTTTTCCATTCAATGTATGAGAAAAGAGACATGGACTTTAAATGTCATGCCACGTCTTCAGGGGGGCGACTCACAAGCCAGCTGCAGTACCCAAAAGCAAAGATGATGGATGATGTGCCCTGGCTGTTAATAGGAGGGAAGGAAACTAGACCCAAGTTTAATTTCTCCCTGTTTAAAAAGGAATCCTAGGACATTTTCTTGTAATTCATCCACAGCAGCCCTCATGCATTTTGCTCACAAGTGGAGGTAGGTCAAAGACTGATGTACAGATAAGAGATGCGAGTTAAGCCAAAATATCCCTCAAAAACGCTTTCCAGGAACCTGCATGGTGTTTCCCAGAACACAGGATTGTGCCTCCAGCTCCACTTCCTTTGCTCTTGAGCCAGGGCTGAAGGGCAGTCGTGACAAACCAGCCTCTCTGGTGGGTGGATTTCAAAGCAGCACAAGTGAAGGGTGAACTTATGAAACCCGTTTTACAGATGTGCAAGCTTGGGCACAGGGAGGTGAAGTCCCTGGGTGCTCAGAAGAGGCAGGATAAGAGCTGCCACTGGCTGCACCTTTGGAGAGTTGGGGATTTGTTTTTCCTGCATGTTTATTTTACAGCCAACTTATCAAGACAGCCCCTGAGTGCCTTTTCCTGAGACAATGCAGGTTCATGCGCCAGCAGAACAGTTGCACGGAGGCTCCTGTGGTGTGTCCCAGATCATGAAATGCTGTGAATAAATCTGCTAGCCTCAGCATTTTGCAGAGTGGTGCCCAGGGTTTCCTGCCATGGCTTTTATTGCCCTCTGGTCCACAGCTCCTACAACAAAACCTGTGTGCCCCTGCCTCCAGCTTTGCACTCAGCTTCCATGGGGCAGAGATGTGCGGCCTGCCCCAGATGTACCAGTGCCCCTTGCTGCCCCACGGCCTGCACTGCCTGTTGGGGCACGCCACAGGCCATGGCCAGGGCTGGAGGAGCAGTGGGTTTTTGACTCCAGAGCAAGGGGTGTCCCCTTTTTTTCCTGAGGAATGCCTGGCGTGTTTCCAGTGGCTGTTTAATTAATATTACCCACAGTACTGGCTGGCGATGGGGCCCTGCTGGGCTGTTCAGTGACTCATCATGATCAGGCATTTTTCCTTTACCAGATTTGTGCCTGAGAAGAGCTGAAATGTGTGGCTACTGTCAGAGTATCTCAAGCTCGGAGCACCCTGCCCTTAGAAAGGACAAGGCAGCAAGTGCAGCCTGTCATTAAAGCACCATTTTTGCAGCTGATTTCACAAGGAAAAGGTCCTTTAATTGAGCCTTCCTGTCTTCAGGCCCAGGTCAATTTCAGAACATGTCTACAAATCTCACATGTCAGGAAATTCAAGCAGCAGGTCACTCCCGGACCATGCTGTGCTGTGCCATGCAATGCTCGCGTGCTGCTCCCAGCCAGGTGAGACAAGGTCCACACCAAGCATATTAGCTCAAGCCACCACAGTGAGGGTTTTACCCTCTGTGGGTGTCCAGACGAGCATCCTCATCCCGTGCTGTCCCTCCATGTGCCTGAAGGGGGTCCCCAGCTGAAAAGCAGAGTGGGTCACAGGGCTGTGTTCTAACCCCAAGCCCAGCTGTGGGAAGGTGGCAGAGGGGACCTGCCATGGGGTGAGTGCTGCTGGCACAGGAGGTTTAGGGCTGGATATGGCCCCACAGTCACTGGCTTCAGACTACCTGCAGAGGGGCAACACTGCTGGTGGAGCATTCCCCCCCGCAGCGCAAATGGCTTTTATGTCCCCTTCCTCTACCATAGGCTGGTGTTGCACCACGATGCTCCAGCACAATGTATGATTCAAAACACTTATTTCCAGCTCCATTTAAACTCAAGTGATGGTGACGTGTCTCAGGGCTCTGCTGTCTGAGGTCTAACACAGGACCCAGGGTGTTGGACCATGGAGGTGAGAGGCGGGAAGGTGGCCCACTGCCAGCTTCAAGTAACTGGGGCTCCCTTCAGGGGGACTGCAGGGTGGCAGGTCCTGCCATGACCCCCAACAGCTCATCCTACCCCTGCTGAGACCTGCAGCTGATGGTGCCTGCAAGGAGCTCTGCACCTTTCTGACCTTCAGATGTGGATGGCATCAACCCAGAGGTGGGAGTCTGGAGGCTTGGGCTCCTTCCCACTCCCTGTGCCCCAGAAAGCCCCTTGAAGACCTCCTCCCGGCAGGAGGGAACAGAGACAGACCGCAACCCACAGCCCCTTCCCAAGCTTGCAGCAGGAGAAAAGCAAGGAACTAGCTGGGGAACACCAAAACTTGAAACTAAGAAAGGATGGAGAAGTTCCTGGTACCAGATACCCCATGCCTGCTTTTCTCAGCTCTAGGAGTGAATTTGTGCAGTCAGTACATAGAAAAAGGCTTGAACTGAAGCTTAAAGCAACAGGTAGATCCGGGGGTTGTCACCAAACCTACCTGATGACATGAACAGAGAAATAACTGTTCAAGGGATTAAGCAGTTTCTCAGAAATGGATGTGAATGCCCATCATCCTATGCATGTTATTATGCTATTAAATGCAAGAAATGACCATAGAAGTCAATCTGGCATCCACCTGCCACTTCTAAATGTCTGCATCTGATGCTGACTGTTACTTGTGTCTACACACAGTGTGGGGCTGATGTTCTGCCTTTAAACTTTTACTTATTCTGAGAGTTTCCAGCTTACTTGCAGAAAATGCAATGAAATGAGAAAATGGTCTCTCTTAAATGAAACAAAACAATCTCCAGGCTGATCTTCTATCTCTGCACTAGAGAGACAGAAGCAATTGGTTTTACTCAGCACTGTACTCGTGCCAAACCAGCACTTGCACAATAAATGGACCCAGGAAATGCTTAGCTATGGATTTACATAAAACACCAGAATGGCTCCAAAGGAAGCAAATAATACAAATCTTACAAACCACCTGATACACATTTCCAAGACAGATCTCAGCACACACTCAGAAGCCTTAATGAGAGACTGTTTAAACTAACACTTAGAAAAAAGTTTAAAAGAGTAAGACCAAACCACGGGGAAGGATCACATGCTGTAAACTGCTTTAGCAAACACCAGTGCAGCAGTCTAGGGTTGCAGACACACAGGAAAACGTCTGCAGCTCCCCCTCCCTGTGGGATGGCCTTCCATCCCACAATTTGCTGTGCCTGGGGCACTAAACCTGTTCAGCTTGCCTCTGTCCATTTGCAGCAAAGAGCAGTAGTTCTAGGATTCACTCCGCAGTTTTTACATATGCAGCAAAGGCTGTGGGAGGGGGGTCACATTGGGATGAATATTTCGGTTAAGTTTTGCACAGGAAGATACTGCAGGTTTTTGCATGTAGGTTATTTGTTGTTGTGGGAGCAGGCCACCAGCCATCTCTGATGGGACATCAGGAAAAGCACTAAGGAGAAGGTAAAGTTCCTCTGCAGCACTACGGCACTGCTGATAATTTAGAGGAACAACACCGGCTGTAGCAGTGTGAGCAGACATTGCAGCAGCTTTCCTTGAGAAGTCTCATCTGTCCGTAAGCACCAGGGTTAGCTGGGTTCGTGCCGGGGTGTGTTATCACAGCAACCAGGAGGTCCTGCTGAAAAGCCTTCATTCAGCGTGCTGCATGGGGCAGGCTGGCATTTATGGGTCTGCCACCCAGCCAGAGGGGACGTGCCATTTTGGGAAATGCAGCAAAGTATTCCTGTCAAGAAGCTTTCAATGTGATTAGGCTACTGAAGTTGCGAATGGTACATTATCTAACATTCTCTGGCTTTATACCTAGGTATAAAGGTACCTAGGGCCAGAATTGCTTTATACTCTTCTAGGTAATTGCTATTATACAAATATATAATGCAATACTGTTGCTATATGCAAGCTCCAAACACCCACAGACCAGACAGACATCACACTTGGACATAGAGATGAGGTTTTCAGTTAAGCTCCAAGTTTCATGGAGCAGCTTGTTATTGAGCTGTAAGGAGATGCAACCACTGACTTGGTCTGGTGCAGCTCACAGGATCAGCCCTAAATCTTATTAGAGCCCACCAGAGCACTGCCCAGGAGGAAACTTAGACTGGACATTTCCTCTTCAGAGCATCAGTGGCTGAAGCTGGAAGGGGCAGTGAGGGGGATGAACGCTTGGCAGATGCCTGGGGATTATTGGCGTACCCCCAGTGCACATGGAAGGACAGTTTCTGCCATTTTTGGGGCAGGGCTCCTGCTTATACCACACACCTAATGACTGATATCAAAAAAACAGGGCATCGACTGCTCAGAGCAATGAAGTGCTAATGAATTCAGACCTTCCTGAGGATCTTCTGCCACTTCAGGGGCCATTTCCTTGCCCAGAGCAGCTGAGTGCTGTGCTAAGGAGCAGGGGCTGTGTCCAGAATGTCCTGGGAGTTGCACTGGCACCAGTCACACCTAATTGTGTCCCACATAGCCCAGGCTGTCTTTTGAATGTGTTTGTTAATTTTGGCCTTTAAAAGGTGAGTTAATAACATTTTTTTTGGTTGGGGGAAAAAGCCCAAACCACAAACCCACATTGGTTTTAGTTACCTAAGTGGACTGAGCAATTCTCTACAGGTCCCAGCAGTTTGGCGAGGCAAGCAGTGTTACACCACCTCAGTTACTGAAAAGACAAAAAGTCTCTCAGAGAAAGAGCTGGCAAAGGTGCTGGGAGGCTGAATTTGAGGCCCATGGTGATACTTTATTATAGATTCCCAGCATAAGCTTGGCTGAATCCCACAGCCAGCCTCGGTTCAGCAGCAGGACATGAGGGTACAGGCTCATTGTTATTTCCCAGGGCTGTGTTGAGGTTAAACGCAAGCAAGTGTTTGTGCAGCATTTAGTGTGTGGTGAGGGACAGCATATACAAACTAAGACAGAGAAAACCTAAACACTAGGCTCTCAAGGCTTTCACTGCCGGAGTCAACATCATCACTGCTCTCCGTCATCATCCGCAATTTCCATTGTCGTCAGTGGATGTTCCGGGTGTGAAAGGCCTGCGAAGTTTGAAACTGTGCAGCGATCCCTTGCAGATGTCTTAAGCTTGGCCTGATAAGATTTATATCCAGCTTGTACTCTCCAGCTGTGCACCACTTACTAGTTTTTGGAACAGTCAAAATGAAACTTCCAGGAGGAGCTGGCCAGCTGGCCTCCTGTGAACTGGATTTTTTGTACCAGTTGGTATAGGCAGACAAAAAAGCATGCAAGAGTAAAATGATTTTCTAATAGCTGCTGTATTGGCTTCTGGAAATGGAGGGTTTTGGCTTTGCTGGTTTAGAAGCACAATGCTGACAGAAGGGGAACTGGGCTTTTGTTTCTTGGGGGAGGGAAGGAACAAGACAAGGGGCAACATCAGGAGGAGAGATATGTCTCAGTGACAATCCTAGCTATGCAAATATCCTGAGATAGCTATTACCAAAATACTAATACTAATATTCATGAAATACTAATATATATATAATTCACATATATATGTGTGAAATACACCCATATATATATATGTATGTTGGAACATGTATCTAGAATACACATATATACAAACACTCACATGTGCATTTACTTTGGACCTTTATGCCTACAGATTGTCAGAAAAACTGTGTGGAGATACTGTTCCAGCTGGGCAAAACCCTGCCAGCCCATGGCCCCTCTCCCTGGTGATGTCAGTCTTAGGTCATGGGCATAAACCACTGTCTCTGTAAGTCCTTACTCCATAGCAGCATCACGCTGTAATACAGAAAATGAGGGAAGTAAGTCAGCTTCATGGCCTAGAGTGCTAATTGTTCAGCACCACGACAGCATACTGGGACAGCTAGGAACAGGAAGGCACGTGAGTCAGGAGACACCATCAACCTGGCAGCTAGTCAATGAAAAGAAATAAAGTTATACAAAAAAGAAAGCCTAGAGCTCACTGACAAAACAGAGAAACTGACGTTTACAACCCACAAATTGACTCTAGATGTGTTAAGTAAACCAGGATATAGAAAGGAATTAATCTTTCCTAAATACTTGTATTTGTGGTCATTTTTAGAGCACAAATCAAGAACAGGTGAATCTTTTCTGTTTGAAGTTTGTTTGCCTTTTTAATTACACTGCTGATGTCAATTTAACACAAAACCAGAGCACTCTGCTCCATACTCCCTTACTCTCTGTCCTTCAGCAATGTCATCCTAACCCCACACACAGCAGCACAGCATGGAGTGGAGCAAGTCCTGAACAACCCATGGAAGCGGAGTGAGGACTCAAGACACTGGCATCTGCCCTCATCCCAGAGCCTGATATAACAGCACACTTCAGAGCACAGTGATCTTTGAAAAGCAGCCCACGAGAGACTGAGAAACTCAGCAGTCGGATGTCACATGAAGGAGTACAGCTGATGAGTTTGGTGACAAAAGGATGGTGTTATAAAATAAGATGGACTTCTGAGATTCACATTTCCAAACAGCTTCACTTGTTCTCACCCTCCTCTCAATAGGCTCGTCCTTCAGTAAACATGTTCTATATGTTGCTGTTGCTGTCTGCATTAATTGTATTTAAGACCTTAATATAAATGGTAAAAACAGAGCAATATGTAACATCAATTGAATGAGTCTCTCTATGTTACTGGAATATTTAGGTCTCTCAAGTGGCATACAATAACTGAGAATGGCCTGGAAATCAATTACCTGTTGTCCAAGAGAAATATGTAATTTTAGGCTCCTCATATAAGCACTTCCTTCCTTGTTAGAATAATAAACAGGTAAAGTAAAAAATACTGACACCCACTGTGTTTTTAAAGAAGGATTGGATAGCACAGAAATGGAGCCATAGCAGCTGGAACTCCAAGAGAGTTTCTTCATGAAGAGTTAGGTAGATATAGCTCCAGTGAAGAGCTGTGCAGGACATGTGCTACAAGTGTTGGTCGAGAAGTTGCAGATTTTTACTTTCATTCAATTTGCTGTGAAACAAAATGTTCATTCACTGAAACTTCTGTAGAAGGGTACAGGTTAAAAATCTTACAAAAAAAATACTGATAGAGGTTTTAAAATTGCTCCATCTGAAATCTGTAAGTTACCTCCTTGGTTTCTACTGTAAATGTGGAGTGGCACACATGTGGGTTACCCTGGTGACCCCACTGTTGGCTATTAGAGTAGCCATATTTGGTGTTGACTTTTCCTCCAGCTGCTGCCTATGTCCTACTCTCAATTTTCTAGCTAACATCCTCTTTAGAAACAAAATAAGAACATAAAAACCTAATGGGGTTATTAGCCCTCAACTGCTTCATTCAGAACAAAGTAAACCGAGCATGATATCAAAAAGAACAGAGAAGAAATATAAGGAGGGGGAAAGAGATGAGATAAAACTGTTTATTCTACAGGTAAACAAAGATATTACGGCACTGAGGTGATTATGCTGCTTAGAGGTTGTAAGGAAATGAGATCTCTTTGAAGGCCCTGGGAAGACCACAAATGAGAATAGTGGTGAGGGATAGCAAGGAATTTGAAGGAAACAGAACTTAAGGAAGCTTCAGATTTGTCAAATGTAAAATCATACTGAAAGTTGAGATGGTGAAGCAAAATGGTGCTTGTGGCTAAAAACTGCTGGAAGCTGTGAGTGCCCCTCTGAACTGCATGCTAGCCATTATCATTTATGTGCTTGGATGAGAGATGTAGCTGTTCTTCAGAGGCCAGAAAGAAATGTGGTTTGAGTCTGAAGCTTTACACAGATACTGTGCTTCAGAATGCTGAGCTCTATGTTTTAAAAATACAAAATTATTTATATGAAGTGTTTCATATTTGTAAGATTTTACTCTTACACAATAAAAGCTGGTAGGACATCAAAAGTCTCTGGCTGGAGCATGGTGCCACAGAAGTAGGAAAACAGAAAGAAATATGATCTTGTCATTAGAGTGCATGTGCAGAGGGAACGCCAGTGTGGTTTGGATCAGGCTGTTACAACACACACTTCTCTCCCTCCTAGTGACATTTTTAATGTACTTGTTCTTTTATACTTTTATTGCCTACTAAATGGTTTCTTTTGGCTCTGCTTTGTGTGATCCCCAGTGCAAAGAAAACAGTTCTGTTCAGAGAAGCACTTTTCAAACTGGCCTGATGAGGAGTGAGCCAGTGCCTCACTAGCATCTAATGCGCCATCCTGATCTTGGCTGTGAATAAACAGATTAGGATTTCAACCCAGTCATCAATGAAAGTACCGACTTACTTTATGATTGGAAACCAGAAAGGAGCCCTTATCTGCAACAGAAATAACACAGCAACTTTTTGGAACAGCTCCCGAGTTAATGAATTGGAAAAACCCATGCGCTGGTCCAAATGCTGGACTCGTATTTTCAGCATCAAAATTACTGCAATAATATTACATTGTGAGCCTTCCCCTCTGCCTGGTCTGTGTCAGTGATGCATTCACTCAGAGGTGCCGGAGAAGGGACGGATCTGGACCAGATATGAATTACCAGCCAGCATCCAGGCAAGCCCTGTCCCGTCTCTGGCTGTGCTCTGAACTGCTTAGGTGTAAGTGCAGAGCCAAAGTGCATCTCTGTTGTCTTTGGCAGAATGATATGAACCACTGTGATAAGATCCTGATCATCTGCTCAGCTCAGCTGCGACTTTGTCAGCCCTGGGCAGTATGCTGTGTGTGCATGGTCTGACAAATTTGGGACTTCTTTCTGCAATAGGGAAATAGCCATACCGGGCACCGTGATGGTGTGGCTCCATAGGGTGACTGGAATTCACCAAGATTACATCTCTGGAGAGAAAACAATACCATTACCGTCTGGGAATTAATATAGCAGGCAGAGGAAGAGTCAGGATTACCAAGGGGGCAGATACTCTGTCTAGCAAGAGCACCTTGAGAGAAGAGCCTTTGATGTTTAAGCGTCAGAGACTGATTGCTGACAGTAAACTTGAGGTGACTCATGAACACAGTATCTGGATTTGCCTCAGAAATGTGACTGCGACATTTGAAACTGCCAAATGAAAATGACAGTTTTTAACCTGGATTTCCCTTAATCGGAATAGGTCGTTCATTTCAAGCTAGAAATGTTCTGACCATTATCTGCTTCTGTGTTCATTACATTTTGATGTATCTCTGGTAATGGCTTTAATAAAGTGTCTGGAATTGAGCCCGTTAAAGAGTTTTTTTATATTTAGATGTTCAGATACCATGTGATTGACTGTAGCACAGATGAACATCCTTTTATGATAGAGGATTTCTAAAATAAAACATATCAGGAAAGACCGTCACGCACTGTAACTTGATTTAAAGTCACAAAAGTGATTTCTGTTCTTTGATCATAGAAATGATGCTCCTTTTAATCTACAGGAATCCTTTTAATCTGCAGTAAATCGTGCAACACATCCATTTTTACAGCACTCACTTTTGGTTATTATGAAAAAGCTCTGTGACATATAGCTCCAGTTTATGGCATCTTCCTGGATTTAATGGGTAGAGGGAGTTACAGGGAGTGTGGGACTGTGATTTTCTGAGAGAGACAGTTAAGGGCTCTGCAATGAGTCTCCCTCCTGCTTGCTGGTTCTGAAAGCTGAGTTGCAGCAAGGAGCGTCAAGTATTTGCCAGATAAAAAATTACCAGGTTCATTTGTCTTCCACCTTCTACTCCTGTGACATGCTTATTCCTTCCTTCATTTTGGAAAATGACCTTGTGATCCTTACTTCCAGAATGACACTCCACTTCCAGAGCAGCTGCACAAGACAGCAGTGAAAAATCTGCTCCCTGCTATGACAGGGTAAAACGACTGCTAGGGCAAAAAGCACAGGGTGTCCCTGCAGCAGGAGTCAGCTCCTGCTGACACCTTGCTGCTTGCCCCCTAGGAGAGAAGTGGACTCTATCAGCCATGATTAATGCCTGCCTTGTGTGCATGCATGCTCTGTCTTCTCTTTAATAACAGATTTATAAAGCCCATGACTTAGACTATAATTGTAAAATGGTTTTTCTGGCCCTCGCCTAGATCTGTGGCTCCAGAGGCCAATATCAGAATGTGCTAGACAATTTGGATCGGACACCCTTTGGTTGCAGTTATGGTTAGTGCAATTGCGGCCACGTGCAATGGGCTGCCTCAGAAATAAAAATGGTTGGGTTTATAGCAGGAAGCAGGCAACGAGGAGGCACAGTGCTGTTCTGAGAGTAGTTAAAAGCAGAGGAGAGTAGCATAGTTTGCCTGTTTTGGTGTGCCTGCAAATCCTTACACATGCATAGCAGGCGGTGTTGAAAAATCCAACAGCAACACTGCTGGGAATGTATCACAGCCTACATACTCCGTAAGCACTTACCTCAGTTTAAGTTCAGGCATAGATTAATTTCACCAGATAACTTGTTGCTGTTATCTGGAAAAGCAGGTTTACATCTTTCTAAGACTCTGAGATTTCTTTCGACCTTCGATTTCATAAACATCTATCTCTTGGTTAAGTCAACCGAGCCGCACTGAGTTCAGTGCTGTGAGCCTTTTGGGGGAGCTTCACAGCAAGACTTATCATTTGCCTGCTTCTCACATAAGGCTTCCTCTTTCACTGTCATTAACAGAATCTGGTCATTTTACATCACGTTCTGACATGAGATTGAGGTGTTATATTGACAGAAAGCAGATCTCAGGCAGAAGAGGAATCAGGCTTTCTGAAAAACCTGCGTTGATCCTTATCTATAAGGACTTCTGTAATTATTTCCCTTCCTGTTCATCTGCCAGGCTGTGCTACTGCATCACATCCTGTGTTACTTAGGTTCATGTGAGGTCCATTAAGGGGTGGGAAAACCATCTCCCTGATGTCATCCTTCTCTCTAGCCTTCCCTGAGCAGGTGCTGCCGGACCATAGCCCTCCTCCACAGGGCAGCAAACAGCAGCTGCAGAAGTCAGCAGCAATCACCAGTTAGATGTCAAATAGCAGATTTTAGCAGATTTCTGCCTTAACCTCGACTGCGGGCTGTGTGGCACAGATACTGGGTTTATTTTCTTGCTGGAAAAGCACCTAGTGCAAGCTGCTGCTGTGGATCAGGATTTTCTGGATGCTAATTTCATACAAATATTAAGCAATAATGATACTTACACAGCTGTGTGAGCTAGGAAAAGGAGGCACAGGCTCTGATAATGGAGATTTAATCTAGCATGCATTGCTCGGAGAAGTAGGGAATTAGAAGTCAATAAACAGAGAACAAAAACACATGAATTAACAGTTCAGCAAGGAAAATGTGTATGGGCTTGAGTTAAGCCAGTGTAAAGCCTGGGACAAAGAATAAGACAAGAAGATTAAGGCTAAGTCTCCTTATTGCTCATGGCATCTGAAGAACGTGTAAGATGATGAATGCATTAATTAGCTCCCTGTGTCTCAGCAGCTGAAATAGTTGGTAGGTGGGCTGAGCCATAAACCAAAATATTCCCAGCATGTGAGAGAGGCTAAGCAGGCAGCTCTAAGATTTTATGGGAGCAGTGAGCAAATGCTGTCAGCTTCCCAACAGCAAAACATGGAATACCTTGAAGAAACATTGTGGGGAGGAAAAAAAAACAAACCAAAAAAACCCTATCTGATAACTCTCGCTCTTTGGTTTTGATGTGAATTTTATTTTATTGCTATGCTCATGCATTAAAATACATTTCACCTTTTCTCTTTGGGATCAATGGTGCATGTGGAAACAAGGATGAAATCCCAAGTTTAGGGTACGTGGTCAATGCATTCTTAAAAAACAGTTTACTAATTATAAAGTATAATTTGTGAAATAACAAATATGCTATTACTTTACCAACTCCTCATATCCATGTTTACTCATGTTTATATGAGGCTGTTATTAAATCCCAGAGCATCCCCTGAGATCTTCAAAATTGAGATTTACTCGTGTGAGGAAATGGCTTGCAATCACATTTACTATATACATAAATCATCCTAGAAAGTAAACCAACAGAGACAAATGATTTGGTGTTGATGAGATTCATAAGATTTGTCATGGAGATCGTATAAAAAGAATTTTATAATAACCCATAGGCAGCAGAAATGAGCAAGCTGCAAGGAATTACTGCATTTTTCCACCTTCACACTGAAATCCCAGGAGGATCACATGAAATGAAAAACATAAATTCATATTCAGGTACCTAACACACTGACATTCCAGTGGGCTGAAGACTGTCACCACCCACGGATTTCAAAAGGAATTATGGGTGATCAAATTTGGATTATAAAATAGAGTTAGGAAGGTTAAGCATGGTGTCTCTCACATAGGCATCAGCCACAGTGGGATTCCAGCCAAGGAGAGAGTCAAAAAACCTTCCTGAGGGGGAGTTTTGCCCTTTGGAAGTAAGGACATTATCTGCATGTGGCTGTGGAGAAAGGAGCATGTACCAAAGGGCTAGGGATTTTTTTTAATGTCCAGGTGTATGGAGAATGAAGAGGGCTGTTCAGGGCATTTGTTTTATACTGAACATGAGTAGGATGGAAAGCTGTGTAAAGCAGAAAGACTGGTGAGAGCATCCTGATTCCCCTGCACAACAGGGGATCTGCCTAGGGTGAGGGCAATGGTGGGGCCAGTGACAAGTCACCCTGTCCTGCAGGCATCACCATGCATGCAGGCAGCAGAGTGCTCGGGGTGCCTTTAACCCCATCCTGAGGCTCCAGCTCTGTTCACTGGGGGAAGAGATTTTCAGAGCAGCACCAGACAGCACTTGGAGACAGATGCTTGAAAATAAGCAGCTTTCCTGCTGCGAAAAAGCAAGTGTCAGCTCCCTCAGCAAACAAGCTGAGACCTGATCCTGGAGCCCTTGCTTTCCCACTGAGACTCATAAGGAATGATGTACATTCTTCCACACCAGTTAAGAGCATGACCCCACATTTACCCTAGAGCTAGAAAGCACAAAATCTGTGACTTCATTTTTCTTTCTTTTTCAAGTTTGTATTCTACAGGAGAGCTCCTGATTTGTAGGACACTGTATAAAGACAAAAGTAAACCAGCCTGTAACCCCTGTGAGATATCCTTGCTCTTCAGGGTAAAGGGTCTCAGTATGTGCATTCAAATGGTGGATATGTGCACGCATATATACACAACCATAAGGAGACATTTCCAACAGCTTTCACTATGGGTTCACCACTTCTTCCAACTGAGTTATTATAGCTTCACCACAGTAAGAGTGGAGAATCCAGCAGCAGGGCCTCAAAAATGCTGCCCAAAATATCCTGATACCTCACCGAGCCTCGAAGAAAAGAGTCACTTAGAGTTACAGTGAGCTGCAATATCCCTATCCAATCCCCCCAGTGTACACATCACAAAATCTGGTTTGTTTTACTGTCACTGTGCACCGGGTAAGCTGTGTTAAATCTGTCTCTGTCAATACCGCACCTACGCAACTAGCATGAAGAGATTCAGTGGCTGGGCTCAGCCCGTTCTCAAAATGCAATGCTCTGTGGTGAAACTTAGCAAGAAAGTAGTTACTCAATAAGCTTAAGGCCTTGAGACAGAGAGAAAAATGCACTGAACAGTAGTTCATATTGTTACTAATTTTAGTGTTGCGTCTGCATTTCTTTTCAGATTGTTTCCTGGGAAGAGTGACAAGAGCAGCAGTGTGGTTTCAGCCCCTGAGGTGAAACTATTTGCTCAGAAACCTGGCAAAGGTGATGCCTATTTGCTACCCTACTTTCTTCTGGATGTGTAGCACTGATGTGCCACTCTTCCAGCCGAGCACTGTTCAGATGCAGTGAAGGGACCTGAAGAACTTCACTGATTCAGGCGTGCAAAGCACCTCGTGAGGTGTGCAGGGCTCTCTCTAGGTGGCTGGGGACATCAGCTTAGGTACCTGCTACAGTTGCTGGGTACTTTCCAGGTGCTGGACAGCTAGACAGCTTTGCCATGTCCATGCTGGGGCCACTCAAGAGGTGAAATCCCACTACAGTACCAAGGATTTACAAGCTGAAAAGCTGCAGAGTGAGCTGACTGTGGGGGAAGCAAGTGTCTCTTCTGCAGATGAGATCCCACAGCAGGAACTGCAGTTTCTCTGTTCATGCAGAAATGCCAGTGGCAAGCAGTGGCAGAAAGCAGGTGAACCTGTATCTAGCTGGAAATGTTTTCCATCCCACTGTAAACCATCATGATTGCTCATTTAGTAGTGCTGGGCTAGAATGAGCAGCTCTTGTTGCTGCAGGAGAACATGGGAGAGGCACAAGATGTGTTGTGAAAACTGTAACGCAGCTATTAGGAATCAATCAGGCACACTAAGGATGACAGGGACATCATGATTTATATCAAGTCTAACAGAAAAATCAATTCATTCAGTCTTGGAAAAGCATAAGATAACAAAGTTTCATCAGCAAATCTCATCTGATCACTGCTGTTTGCATCTTCAATTGCCAGGAAAAGGGAGTGCACCAAAACACAGGAGCAGTTACAGACTGTGTCCGTGAGGAGAAGGGTTGACCAGATAAGCATGCACTTAAACCAGGACATGTCTTTCAGCTGTTTGTATTTTGTGAAGCATGGAGGGACTATGTTTAAAGCCTTGGGTGAGCTGAGTCCACGCTAATGAGCTTATCTGGAGGAGCAGGTTAGATCAGCTGTGGTAAGCTTAATGAAGATGGCTTGCATCTCACCTGCTGCTGCCAGTCCTGCAGCCTATCTGAGCATTCTGAGGATGGATCCACTCAGGCTTTACCCCTGAGAGAAAAGAGAAGCTCTTGAGGAGGGAGAAGCATCTGCTGGAAACCACACGTACATATTTATGTTTCTTTGCAGAACATGGCATGAGTCTCAGCCTTTTTGTGGGTCTGACCCTGTGACAATTCTTGCCCCTTAAGAAAGAGTACCTTTCAGCAACACTGAAAACCAGTACCAGCACCCCTCAACTGCAGTAATTAAGTCAAATTAATTATTAAAGATACAGAAAATAACACCAGCAGGGAACCAGCAGGGTTTGCTAATTACTCTCTTTCAATTTGGACTGTAAATGTTGCTGGAGAGCTGGAAGCCAATTTCAAGTGACTTACACTAGTCCAGATTCTCATCTTCTCCAACTCCAGAGCTTCACTGACATGAGATATTTTTGGTTTGAAAAGCCCGTAAATGAATTGAGAATTTGGCTCATGGGGTGAGGACTGGATAGCATGATGACAGAAGGGCTTTATAAACATTTATTATTCAAAATCTCTTCTGCAAACGTGAATACGCCTAGGCAATTATCTCACTTTAGCTGCAGATGGGCAATTTTGATGCAATTATTATGCACCTTCAGTACTACAAAGCTTTCAGTGCCATTCCTTTTGAAAATGCCTGAATTAGACAAAATGACAAAACTAATGAACTACAGCATCTTTTTCCTGTCAGCTGCACAACATCTAGTAGGTGCCATCAGCACCTGTCATGCAGAGGAGCTGTATGAGCATGGTTATTAGACCAAAGGCAGGCAAATACCAAGCTTCCCACTGAAGGTAAACCCATCTGTAGCCTTCAGCAGCTGAGTTACTTGAAGAGGGATGATCTGCCGTTGTACATTCGGTCCCTGACATCAGATTGATACCAAGACATCATCTGTCATCTCTCACTCAAATTTTCCTAATGAGGTGTTTCTACATGTGCCTAAAATCTGTGCATGTTTACTGCTCTGCACTAGACAAAGGCTTTTTGGGTAACAAGATCCCAGATACCAGCAGCATAATAGTAGAAAGTGTCTGAAGCCACACTGACAAAAAGACCAGGGTTTTTTTAGCACAATTGCCATAGAGGAAACACACTTGTCACTAATTTCTCAAAACCACTTGTCTCTGGTTTCTTGCAGTGAACATATCTGGGAAGCCAGCTGGTTTTTGGGATTGGGTTTGGGTTTTTTGTTGGGTTTTTTTTTTGTTAACCCTTAAAACAAAATAAAGCTAAAGAAATATAAAGCAGCAGACAACATTCTACAACTTGCCAGCCAGAAGTAAGGCCCTCAATGAACTATACATATAACTGGTATGATTTTCAAGAGGAACGACCTCATTATGGCTCCTGTTTACCTAAAAATTAAGCCAATCCACTGCTCGCTTTTGAAAAGATCCCAAGAAAATATCTTTAGCAGTTTGGTAAATTTTATTTGCATATTCGTTTCTGTTAAGAAACCAATCTGGAAACACATTTAGTAACTGTTGCTGGCATAATTAAATCTCATATAGATGCTTCTGAGCAACATGTTTGGACCCCCATAATTTGGATGGCTGCTGAGCTGAACCAAGCAGTGATAGGACAAGAGGAAATGGGCTCAAATTTAAACAGGGGAAGCTCAGGCTGGACATAAGGAAGAAGTTCTTTACTGTGAGAGTGGTGAGCCCTGGAACAGGTTGCCCAAAGAAGTATCAAATGCTCCATCCCTGGCAGTGTTCAAGGCCAGGTTGGACAGAGTCTTGAGCGACATGGTGTAGTGCGAGTTGTCCCTGCCCATGCCAGCTAGGTTGGAACTGGATGATCTCAAGATGACCTAACTAGTCTATGATTCTATATCCCATCCTCAGAATCTGCAACCAGCCACAGGACTCAGCACATGAGCAACACCACAGTAAGCACGCTATCCATTAAAATCATACAGGATTTACTGATTTAGCTTAGATTGTAGATGGGAAACAAGAACTATCATTTATGTGAGTGTTACATTCAAGCAGAACTCATGCAATCTGCTTCCATGACAGGCCACATTTGATCCCACCATCTCTGACTCCCAAGCATGCAATAACTACTCTTTTCTTGCTTTTCAGGCTACCAAGAGCTCAGTTGCATGTTGATAGGAACCATCCCCTTTGTTTCAAACACCTCATTCATTCTGTTTGATGCCACCTAGCTCTTTCCTAACCTTCTCCAATCTATATACAATTTAGCTGACCTTTATCATCTACCCCTGTGTAAAAGTTATCCCTTTTATGTGATCAAGAGTCCAACTCTACTGAAAAAGCCATATGGAACTTGGTAACGCAGAAAGTAACAGCACCATAGGGATGACCTGGAACTACAGCAGAGCACAGTTGTTTAATTTTGAAAAACCTATGAGATTGATAAAGCTGTTTGTTAAATACTGCAAGACTTTCAGAGGGTTGGCCTTAGTTGCTGAAATTTCAAGAGCAAGTGAAGGTCTGCAGGTCCATTAATGGAAGGCAGCTGATCATTTGGCTGTATGTCACTGTGCCGTCTTCCAGGATATTATTTTTCAACATTAAATTTTTCTACTTCAGTTCTCCAGAAGCAAAAGACACTTTAAAAAAAAACCCACAGTGTGTGAGATCAGGTGAATTTCAGCCTGGTAACAGCCCGAGTTCCACTTCGAAAGCAGGAAAGTCAAAACACATCTAAATAGTTATTAAGTTGATATTTTTAATATTCACTAAGCCAGACCTTTCTCTGACAGAAATGAGTATACTGTCATGGGACTCAGTGAAGCTATGCTAGCTAGGGTCGAGTGCTGACTGGACCCATCACATTTAATACACAGAACTTCATGAAATACTGAAAATATTAGATTGGTAAAAATAAGTTAAGCAGAAACACTTTATAGTGGGGTTTATTTTATTTTAAGGTTAATAAAAAATAAATCCTCAGGGTTTGAATCAACATGTTTTTGCCTCAGGGCAGACTAATATTTAACCTGAATCTCACAAGAAGGGGCAAACAGCAGCAGAGTGGGTACCATTCATGCCCCTACACATAAATTGAAACAATAATAGTTATGTCTCATTCAATGTCTGTAGATCACTAACCATTAACAAAGAAAAAAGTAAATATGGGGTGTCTCTGTGCTGAGCAGATTGGTCTATTACCTCCCTCCCCAGTTTCCCAGCAGCCAGAATTATTCCACGTTTCTGTGAAGTAATGTCCTGGATATCATGGTGAGCCGGTCTAACAGCAGCCTCATTTGTTAGATGGTAAAAGCATCAGAAAGCATTACAGAGCTGTAGCATCATTGTTGTTCCTAGGTATTATTAAGAGCTACTGAAAGTAGAGGTGCAATTCTGGCTGTTTTCAAGTGTGCTATTTAATAGCAGAGCTTTTCATAGCTGAAAATTTATCCCTCTGTACTTGGAAACCTGTATGTACTCTAGCTGAAAGTATAATTAGACTACTGAAGAAAGCTGAAAAATCAAGATACGATTTTCAATTGGTCTGGCTGGCCTCTATAACAGATACACTGAAGAGAATTACATAAAAAAATCCCAATCCAAGTACTTTGGTGAAGAAAAATATTTTTCAGATGCATTTCTAAATTCTAAAAATCCTAGGGAAAATGCCAGGTGATACAGAGGTAGAGTCTTCTTGTAGCAAATGGACCTGGGCTTATACCGTCCAAGGGCACCCTGTGCTAGCAATGAGCTACACAAAGTCTTAGTGCTCTGTCACTGAAGGGACACTCATGATGACTTCAGATCCCTGGGGTTTAACATTTGCATCTGCTGAAAGATACGGGGGATTCCATCCTTCATGGAAGGCTTACCGAAGCCCATTCCCCCTTTTGGGAGTCTGGATGATTTATTAAGGCAGTGGAAGGTTTTCAAAGATACAAAGGAAATGTTGCAGCAGTCTCTAAGTGCTCATGAAATAAAGAGCTTCAATAAACAAGTAAACAGCCCCCCAGCCCTGAAGGAACACGACTGGTAAATTAAAAAAACACAAGCAAATGACACTTGGAGTATTGTGTGCAGTTCTGGTGTCCTCAACATAAAAAGGACATGAAACTGTTGGAACAAGTCCAGAGGAGGGCCACGAGGATGATCATGGGACTGGAGCACCTCCCGTGTGAAGATAGGCTGAGAAAGTTGGGGCTGTTCAGCCTGGACAAGAGAAGGCTGCGTGGAGACCTCATAGCAGCCTTCCAATACCTGAAGGGGGCCTATAAGGATGCTGGGGAGGGACTCTTCATTAAGGACTGTAGTGACAGGACAAGGGGTAACGGGTTAAAACTTCAACAGGGGAAGTTTAGATTGGATATAAGGAAGAAGTTCTTTACCTTGAGGTTGGTGAGGCACTGGAACAGGTTGTCCAAGGAAGTTGTGAATGCTCCATTGCTGGCGGTGTTCAAGGTCAGGTTGGACAGAGCCTTGGGTGACATGGTTTAGTGTGAGGTGTCCCTGCCCATGGCAGGGGGCCTAGAACTAGGTGATTTTTAAGGTCCTTTTGAACCCTAACTATTCTACGATTCTGTGACACCAGCTCCATGTGGGGAAGCACTCAGTCAGCGATATGAGGAACAGGGAACAGACGAGGTAGCCACAATGGACTTGGTTAGTATAGGCACGCTGAAGACACAAGCCACAAATGATATAGCAGTGACCATAAGGCCACAAAGTAAATGACGCTCTTTAAACTCAGTGAGTTTTAGCCCTGACTCCAAGGACGAAAAAACAGATCAGCAGGCAAGTTGTTTTTTTCCACAGATACTCTGTAATCACTAACTGCCACCCAAAGCAGGCAAACAAGGTAATAGACCCAGATTTTGTTTGTCTTCTTCACAGTGGATTGGATTATCTGTCGGAAAGTTACCATTTGAAAAGGTGTTTTAGCACTTGAAAACACAGAAATAGTTGTACATATGTGTGTGAGTATATATATATATGAAACTGCTCATCAGTTCATATATTACCATTGTTTCCCTCAAAAGAAACCCAAACCCTATGGTTGTTTACAGACAACATTATGCAGTTTTTTGACAGGGTTGTTCAATTTATGATGCCCCGTTTATATATCTATGTGGCTACCAACCTTTACCTTTGGCTATTTCTCTCTTTTTACCAGCTTATAGCTTTGACTAACACCAAGGGTGGCCACCTCCTGCAGACCAGAATGAACAGGCTCTTCAGCCAGGTACTTATGCATATATATGAGCCTGCCTTTTCATACAAACACAAACAATCCTGGGAAATCTGGACATGGTCCATAACCACTAGGCAGCTGGACAAAAAGGATTTTTCCACTTCTGTAGTACTGCCAGCCTCCGACACTTCTCATTGTATCATCCGTCCTCATTGAGAGTTGTTAATTACAGCTATGAAGTTTGTTGCCATACAGGCACATACCTTTTATAAAGCAGCTTTAAAGGTAGCTGCCTTCAAGATATTGTGACACAGATCTGGGCTGAAAAACTGTACAGAATTCCTTATCCTTCCTTCCTAAATTTTGTCGGCTTTGTTGGTGTTTAAAGAATATGGGAGAACATGTCTAGGGTAGTCCTCAGTGAGTTTGTGCACTGGGTCTCAAGGTACTTGATATGACAACCAAGGTAAAACACTTTCTGCAAAAAGATGATCACCTGTGAACTTTGTCTTCCATGTTATGGTGATTGGAAAAACAGCATATCCATGCTCACCTCAGCTTTCTGCTCCTTTCCCCATTCAATAAACATCATCATGCACTCTTTTCCCTGTCCCTTTTTTCCTTTGCCAGCCACAAAATCCAGTTACTTTTCCATTTGTATGTGCAGTTCATGCCTGGAGGCAGGGAAGGAAGGAGACGATCCCTAAAGTCCCTTCATCCTAGCTTCCTTTGGTTCCACAGTATAGATGGACTTATTTTGAGGTGTCCTGAGAAAAGCCCTAGCAGCGTGGAAGCTTGGCAGCTGGCTCTACTAACCAGAGTAAGATCCAGTTAAGGAAACACAGTTTAACTACTGCCCAGAGATCATTCAGTGCTGCAAGGCACAACATTTTTTCCAAGCAAAAGCCATTACATAAACACATTGTTTCATGCCCTGTCTGCAGGTAACAAGAACAATTATTTCTCTTTCTAGTCCTTGCCTCAGGCATCATTACCGCATAGGGGGCATATAACATAATTATTTTACAGCATCAAGCCACAGCAAAGAATACAGAAATAATGAAGAAGATGACACAATTACAGGACACCACTTAATTTAATCATCCTTGGAATAGTTCTGCAACCCAAGCTCAAGATGAAACAACATGTATTTTTCCTGATCAGGCAATATCCAGTTTTTGTGCTCTATTAGTGAAGATCTAAAAGCCCAGAAGAGGTGATCCTCAACAGATGAAGGATCTTCAGATTAAAAGAAAGCTTTTCACCAGGCACGAACATTAAATTCTTTTCAGAACATCGTGGCCTGAAATACGCAGTCTCCAAACATAAACTAGGAGGGTAAAATTAGAAAAGGCTGGTTTCCTAAGGAGGACCCACAACCATTTTCTCACAGAAGCTAAGAGACAAGCTCCCAAAAGCAGTGTTATTTACCTCCTGTTTACCTTATATGACTCATGTTTGTGTCAGTGCTGTAAGTGTTTGCTTTGTTCATGCATTTTAGGAAGAAACTGGGCATTCAGCTCCAAGCCAGCAGTGCTGGGAGCATCGTGGCACTGAGGAGCTATACGTGGCAAATTTCCTTGCTAACCTAACCTCTGGTACCATCTTAAGTGTGTAGAAAAGACTTAAGTAAACAGGAGGCTACTCTAGAGCTGGAGGACCACCTATTTTCTCAAGAACAGGCAACCTATAAAGCACATTTTTCACAGCTAGCAGAGAAATTGTTGTTTCAAGACCCACAAAGAGCAAGAAATCATAGCATTAATCTTTAACTTACCTAAGAAAACAAGTCTTCCCAAAGAAGCAGCTGAAAAGATGGTTTACTGATCATCTGGCAATAATGCAGCATAGCTGTATCATGTCAAAATACAGCAGTAAGAAGCCACCTCCAAAACTCCTATGAGAAAACACACCCCTGTCCACATCCTATGTGGATGTGCCTTCCTTTTCAAAAGAGAAGATACAGCAGCAACCACAGGTTTCACCAGGAAGAGGTAATTACTTAACTTTGAAAAGCAGATGTTAATCAACAGCAGCTGAGGTCTGTGGCTTGTGCTTCAGCTGAGCTAAGCCCAAGTGATTGTGCCATGATGGAGCTTGATGCTGTACACACAGCAGGTATATATCAGACAGACTTCCACTAGTCCTGCCCTTACTTCAAACATACTATTGTTCCAGCAGAAGGCTTCACTACTACTGCTACTTGCTAATAGTACAATTTGGCCTTGTTTTCAGCTACAAGTGCAGATTCAGTGAAAACAGTCTGAGAAGCAATACAGTAGTCCATCAACAACACATCACCAACAACAGTTCAGGCATCTGGAGGGAGAGACTTAGATGACCACGAGTATGCTTGCACAATATTCACGCATTCTTTTAATTAATTGTTTCAATATCAAGCACAAAGCTGAATCCTAACAGACTGCTGGAGAGGCCAAACTGATTTAATTTGGAGTTACTGCTGGCTTGTATCTAAGTTGAGTAAGAATCAGATGCCATATCTTTTAATTTCAAGGGTTCATTTTGTTCTTTGGTTGTTGGTTTTATTTTCCCCAAATAAAGTAATGGGAACTTGAATTATAAAGTAATTTTATTTTGAGGAACACAAAGTAAATAGGTATTATTTTAAGGCCAAAGTACTGAATTAGACAAATAGAGTTTATAAAGTGAGGGTTTTTGAAAGAAAACATGCTTTACTGGGTGACATTTGCCAAAAACACTTGCATTCATCATGTCTTGATGCCTTTGTAGCTTATTTATGACTCTGAAAATGCTGTCTGCTCTGGTGGTGAAGCTCCCACCTAAGTAGTAATATAAATCAGCAGGATGCCAAAAGTCAGCCACACTGAAACATATTAATGCTGCTGGGTATGAGAGACTCATGAACACAAAATGCTAAAAATCAATAGTAAAGAAGAATCCAGTCTTGCCAAATCAGACTCTGACCTTCTTTCCCCTTAGAGTTGCATGGTGACCAGGTGGGTGGTTACCAGTGCAGCGTTGCTGGGTTCTCTGCCTGCTGCAGAAGAGGAGGTCAGTGGTGTAGTGCAGTGAGTTGCACTTTTGCTTTAGTCAGGATCAAACTAATGAATCCAACTCCTGGAATAGCTGAGAATGCCATACTAATGCCTTGTCTCCTCTGTGCTAGCAGAAATACATATGAAATACCTTTAGAAACTGGCCCACATTCTCCTGGACATCATGTGAAACTATAGCACTGATGATTTTTGGCCACTGAAGAACTGACTCAATTCTGAGCCCATATGCATCTAAATTAAAAGTGATTCTGCTGACATTAATGTTAGTAAATCAGAGCAAGTGAGATATTTATCATGGAACCATAGAAGCATACCATGGTTTGGGTTAGACCTCTACTGTTGTCGCTCCCGGTATTCTGGTTCCATTTAAAATAAATTACTATATCTTGGTGCCACCTGAAACTTTTTTCCTCTTTTCAAAGAAAAATCTTCAAATTCTGAAAGATTAATGACAGCTAATTTGGGAGCAGTATAAAATAAAAACTGACCCAGTGAAAAAGAACATGTTAAAACGGGCAGGTATATGACATGATTCTTTCATTCAAGTTTTAGCTTCCGGTATTTTCTGTAGCCCTAGTGCTTTATGAAATAAAAATCAAGATTTAAATGATACACAAATAAATAATGACACAAACCATTTTGGAAAGTCCTGCTGTTTAATTCTCAAAAAAATCATTAGATAAGACTGTACCATCAGAATAATCAAGCCTTTTGAGGTATTTTCCTAAAATGTGAACACAGCCCTCTGTTATTCCCCCAGTTGGCACACACAGAGTGAATCTTTATGACAGGTGTGTATAGTCCTGCCTAGAGATACACAAAGCTAAGCAGTATCTTACAGAGATTTCATTTTGATCTTTCACATAGCCAGTGAACTTTAAGCCTAGTGCTTTTAATTTGTTACCTCATGAATTAATAATGTAGGTACAACGGAGGGTAGGTCATCAGATTAAATGTGCCATTTTAAAAAGCAGTTTGAAAGCAAAAAGTATAAAGCCAAAATAAAGTACTCTTAGACGATCCGTTAGGCGCATAAATCATTACATGTGTTACTTCTGGACTGGATGACGGTTGAAATGAGTGATAATTTAGTTACTGTAATTTTATTTTAAGCTAGTAAGCACAAGAAAAGAGCAGCAATGACCCTGGTGTGCTCTTCTGTGGCCTGCTACAGCTCTCTACGTCACTACCCACGCACACAGTCCTGTGCCAAGGGTGTGTGGCACCCTTGATAGTGATCTTGGCACAAGGTCTCTCTGAGTAGTCTACACTTGGGCAAAATTCCCACTGCAATTCCCAGTGCACTCCAGAAGTTGATGGAGCTGCACAGGGAACCTAAAGCAGTTTCGACATGTGATTCTGTGACTCTATGAATGCATGAGTTTTGGTTTGCTTTGGAGAGTGACTGTCTCCCCAAGCTGGGGACGCAGCCACTGACAGACTGCTTCAGCTTAAATAGCGTTCCTTACCATGCAGTATGGATCAGCCAGAAATACTTAAAACCTTATATTACAGCCTAATGCTCAAAATCTTGTAAAGAACTGAATAAACCTGCTTTTAAATTTAACATGCTACTATAAAGTTTTGGTGGCAAATTCATTACAATTGTATGCACTATAAAATGGGGTAAAAAAAATAAATCTGCAGCTTTAAACTGATTTGTGTCCTTTGCAGTTATGTTCTTCTGTGAGACTAAAAAACCAGGCATATTCGTATGCTTACAGCATCGTATATATACATACTGGTGCAATACAACAGAAAATTAAAACCACAATAAACACTATAATCTACACTGAGGGACTGTACATCTATTCATTGTCGCTACATTTTATTATCCCTGTTTTGTGTATTTTTCCTAACAGTTTCTGATCTTTATATACTCTTTAACTGCGGAGTGAGGTACCTACTGGTACCGAAGCACGCCTCTTGGCTTAGGCCCTGTGAAGCCACCCACCGAGGAAGAGGAGGTAGGAAGGAACTGCCTGTGCCATGGTGAGAGGAGACTGAGCTGCCCAGTCCTGAGGAGGAGAAGGCGGCTGCGCAGGTGTCCTTGGGGAGCTTAGCTGCCAAAACACATTAGGTGCCTGTGGATTTTAGCAACCCGTGTAGGCAAGATCTAAGAATCCCTTCCTTTACAACGTCACTGCTAAGGTGACTTAGATGTCATTTTTCCACCTCCCAGTACCACCTTTTCATTTATCTTGTTGCAAATGCCTTCCAGAGATTTCAGATAATATATAAAAAATAGATGAAAGTGAAGGATAAAGGAAGCCGAAACTGATTATACAAGTTTCCTCTTAGTTCCAGGTCAGAACTGTCTTATAATAACTATACAGAGGCACATAAAATGCCTCCCTAAGGTGTCCAGCTATGCCCAGAGTTCAAGTTTTCCTGTAGATGGTAATGCCTCTGATAAAGATGCAAAGTCTTGGTATATGTCTTTCTTTCTATGCATATTTATATATATATATGTATATATATATATACATAAAGTATGCAAAAAGAGAGAATAATTAAGAGGGAATGCTGGAACACAATGCTTGGGTTTTCTGACATACAAGCATGTGACAGACATAATAGAGGAAGCAGATGAACAGCAATTCTTTTCACAGTAATTTTTAGTGCAGCACCACTGAAAGGTCTCAGTTTAGACAGCAGACATGCTGAGGCAGATGCGATGTAAACCCACGATAGGGGACAGTCCTCCCTCCTCCCTAAAGAACTGTCTCATCCAAATGAACAGAGAGCACAAGGAGATCAGATGTCCAAAGAGACTTGCTCAAAACCACAGAACAAATCTGCAGCAAAGCTAGGAACCAAAACCGTACCTCCAAATACTCAGGTCTACCTTGACACCTAGAAAAAACCTCTGTAAATTAACCCTATTGAATCTGCTGGCCAGAAACACAAACGCACGTTCTTTACTAAGCCTGCTGTGAGCTTACTTTTAGTGATGTTCCCCTGCACCCCCAGCAGGCTGCATGACCTGCTCTTCAACTCAGTCATCATTTAATTGAATGGAAAACGTAAAACTACCAACCATATCAATTAACTGCAGCAACAATGCATATAATACTCTGGTTTTAACCCCAGGGATTTGGCAAACCACAACTGCTCATTCCAGAATTCAGCAGTATTTAAAACATTATCTGAGGGTAGATGGAAGGAAAATACTTAAAACTCAAAGAAATGAAAAGGTAGTTCTTTTGGGGTAGCATTTTTTACTGTTTTTAGATTAAACGTTGCTTTCTCTAACCTCTAGACTTCTCTTGTCTCTGAAGCAACCTTGTTTACTGTGGAGTAAACAAGTATAAATTGAACACTGAAGCGCAGGAAACATGGCATCTTATGAAAATGCCCTTACAACTTGTGGACTCTGCTCTAGGACCTGCACTGAACAATAGATTTCTTCTATCTGCAGCCCTCAAATAATTCTGAAGATGAAGAAAACAGAACAATGGCTAAGCAGCAAAATTTCAGCATTGATAACCTTAACCATACTCATCTGAGGTGGAGCATTTCCAGAGTACCCTGGTTTCTTAGTCTTTTTCTGTAGTAAGTTTCCACCTGGCTGCTGCACAGCTGGAAGCTGAGAAATGTGCACTTCTTATTGTTTACATTCTGTGCTACTTCTTTAAAAGCCTGTGAGCCCCACTGTGTAACAGAAGGGGAAAACACTGTTCACATCCTTCCATGTATCAGGCAAGCTCTCTGACACAGGACATCTTGATGGCTGAGTCATCCCATCTGTCCCAGACACCTCTCGGGCCAAAATGAGATGAGCTAAAGGAGCGCTCACCAAGAAGAGGTCCTTTAAGCAGCTAGAGAACCCTCAGCCCCTCACAGAGGACGGGCACTAAGGGCTTTGTGGGTTTGGCTTGCTGTAAAGACAAGGTGTGCTGAAGACAAAGTGCTGGCTTTGGTTATGACTGTGCTTCCTCCCGGAAATAAACACAACAGCTTGAGTTTAACCGGGGTCAGAGCTTGGCCTTTGATGTCAGGTGCATAATGCCAGGAAAATACTGCAATACTTTTTACTTGGCTGCTCAAGACATTGCACTAGTCCTGAGTTTGGAACAGAAAAGCTTACTGAGCTTACTCAGAGATTGCCATAAATGTCAGCTGTGGGTAAAGAAAGAAGGTGTTAATAAAAAAAATGATGTTCACAGAGTATTGAACAGAAAGCTCTTGAGAAGTAATTGCAGCAAATGTGGACTTTCATTATGTGACTTGTATGCATTGGAAATAAACCAAGATTTCTTACTGTTGCAGTGAAATTATATTAAGAATAACAACATAGTGCCTAGCACAGGAGACACAATTAATTCAGAACGTCTTTTAACAAACCTGGAAAGGAAAGCAAATGCCAGTTTGATTTAACTGATATTTGAAGATGATTCGAAGGCTGGAGCACCTCCCCATAAAGACAGGCCGAGAGAGCTGGGGTTCAGCCTGGAGAAGTCTCCAGGCAGACGTTATAGCAGCCTTCCAGTACCTAAAGGGGGTCTACAAGAAATCTGGAGATGGACTTTTTACAAGAGCCTCTAGGGAGAGGACAAGGGAGAGAAGGTAGATTTATATTAGATATAAGGAAGAAGCTCTACCCTGTGAGGGTGATGGGGTGCTGGCACAGGTTGCCTGGAGAAGCTGTGGCTGCCCCATCCCTGGAAGTGTTCAAGGTCAGGTTGAACAGTGCTTTGAGCAACTCGGTCTAGTGGAAGGTGTCCCTGCCTGTGGCAGGGGGGTTGGAATTATAGATGGTTTCCAACCCAAACCATTCTATGATTCTATGACATGAATAAAATACATCCTAGACATAGAGCAGCATGCAAGAGCCACAGGGGAAAAAACAAAAGCTCCCATACCTGTATCTTTGCTTCGGAGACTGCTTTTCAGCTGACTTAAAAACATGTCCAAGATAATATAAAGGAAAGAATAAAAAGTTCCAGTTTGTTGCAAACCATGTTAGAGTGAAGGGTGCATCGAATTTCTTAAAGGTCAGTTTTGCTAGCTGGGTTGAACCTGACCAGGAGGAGCAGACACCCAGGACCATAGCCACACCCCAGACAATCTTCTTGAGCTGTGTCACGGAGCATTTCCAGCAACAGCGGTTCACCCTTCCACCACCTTCCACCCCGGCTTGCATCTGTGCTTCGGCTGGGGCTGGAGACTCCCGGGAGCGCTCATCCCCTGGGGAGAAGAAAACACAAGGCTTACTAAGGAAAACCAGCTTGCAGTTTCGTTTTCAAACCCTAGGCCCTTCTGCAGTCATGTGGAGCTTTACCAGCAAAAGAACCCTCCAGATCTTGCACAAAATGTCCTTTTAGATCATTGCAAAGCCTCTCTTTCAACTGAGACGTAATTACAATGCAAATAATAATTATCATCTCTAGATTCAGAAGCCACTGGGTAAAACTGAAATGAAAATTACATGTTGCTCTGACGTACGGAGAAAGGCATAACATACTTCTTAAACGGACGCTGTTAAGATGTGTAAATGAATGAAAAATACACATCAAGTTTAATAAAGCATCAACGGGGTTTACAACAACATTTGGAATTGTTTTTGTCTTGGAAAATGTGGAATTGGACAGCTTATGGAATATGGTGTTTCTTAAAAGGAGAGGTGAGACAATGCATTTAACCTTGCAGTTAAGCACGATCACAGCAATGTAAATAGTATGATTAACATTGCACTTGGATTGCTAGGAACTCCAGTGATCCCTAGAGAAACAGGTCTCCTGAGGCTGTAGCCAGATGGCAAAAATTAGACAACCCACAGGCTGCCCCATAGAGCATCTTAGAGTAGGCGACTAACTCTCTTTTAGCTCCAGCCCTGCACCAAATGAGACTGCACTGGAACTTTGCCCCAGTGTATAACTGAGCCTAATATGCTTCTGGAAACTTCTTTCCTAAGAAACCTTGTCCCTTAAATCCTTAAACATGAATTGGTATAGCCCTGGTATCATACCACCATCAGTAGATACTGTATCCAGCTTGTGAATGAATGAGCAAAGGTGAGGTTAGGGTAGTTCAGTTCTTGTGGAGGTCAAAATGTGCTGGAGACCTCAGCAGCAGACCCTTTAGGGCTTTCTACCTGCCTTTCTTAAATTCACCCCATTCATGCAACACTCAGCAATGACTTCTCTTAAAGGATGATTCAGTTGAGTTGGTCCATTCACTTGAAGGAAGATGTATTAGTAGTTCATATTGAAAGCCAGGAACCTACAACTTTAAAAGTGTCCAGAGGTCACTGCATGCATTGAAAGGTGAAAAGAGAAATCCAAGTGCGGTCAGGACAATGAGAGACTGTATTATTGCCAAACATGTATATATGTTCAAGGCAGACTACGAGAGTTCCATACACAAAAAATCCTTCCTTATCTTGGTGAGAATCAATATTTGGAATGGAAAATTGCTTAAAAACTTTAATTTCAGGTTAACCTAAATTTGTATTCATATGAGCTAATACAGAAAAGGATTCATATGAGCTATTAAAGAAAAGGATTATTCCAATGGAGAGAACTATTTACTTATTTTTACAGATAACAAATGCATGATCCCACTCAGATCTGAATTTGCCTAGTAAACCCATATTTTGTAACAGGAAAATCTGTGACCTCTGGTGTCTTAAAAAGAGTGAATAGCAGCACAGGTATAACATTTGGTCTTTGGAGTGGCTTTAAGAGAGCTGGGCACTTTGCTGATCTCCAGTTATTTCAGCAGAAGATTGTGTGGGCAGCTTCCTACATAATAGGAGATGCACCAACAAGCCAACGAATTATCCGAAGTTAAAGTGGCTTTGTATTAAACACCTAATGGAAGGGCTGTTGCTACCTGCTAAATGTTACAAGAAGCTAGAATTGAGAAAAGGCTGTCTGGGAACCCTTAGCTCATTCAAAATCATTTAAATACATTTTCTTCATAATACACTGCTTGTAACTAATGCTTCTTGTCTCACTTGCTGCATAAACCAGTCAGGGTTCAGTTTACCAGACAACAGTGCATTAGTTTCTTTTAACTTCACCATCTAATGGCTCAGCACTCTTTGCTCTTCACCACACAAGTCCCATAACGATTACTGATTTTTTTCTTTCCTCTCAAGCTTTTCTACTAAGTGTTGTCACTGAAATACCAAACTTTTCACACACCCTAAGAAACTCCAGCATCCTTCCCACAGTCCAGGGGTATTTCTATGCACAGAAACCCCAAATGCAGAGAGCCAGAGTGCCAAGCAAGAGCTTAGGAGGGGTTTGTGCCACTGTGTCAGTGCAGAGAACAGCCTTTCCCCACTCACAATTTACATTTTTGAAACTACTTGAAGAAGTAGGCAAAAATGTTCCTCCTTCTAGAAGACAGCTAGTAGGATACTTTGCAGTACCTATCTTTTCTGCAATTATTCCCCCAGAAAGCAGGAAATCAGGATTTAAACCCCTCCTGCTGAAAATATTTAAGATTAGTGAGCATGCCTTAAGCCGCCAGGGTGTATGATATCTCAAGATGAGTAGGTGCTCTGAATCACAATATTGAAGCTGTGTTTTCTAAGATCAGATTTGATCATTGAGACAGCAAGATATCATGTCTGTCCCTCTGGCCTAGTAGGGGGAGGAAAACGGGGAAATCACAACTATACCATCTGATATACCAGACACTCTGCATAAAATAATGTAGTGTTTGATGGACAGCCCATTGTGGTGAAGATCTTATCCCCACAAGATGATGCCTGCTCTGCTCCCCCTTTTACTGTGCACATATGCATGAGTCAGCTGTGCATGTGGACAACTCACAAGGGACTGCCTTTTAACTCTACTCCATTGCAATTACTTCCTATGAAATAAAGCTGAACTTTACTGATGCTTTCTCAGCTCCATAGGCAAAATTACTTGTCCAGTTATATTTAATTTTGTGTTAAATACACCAACAGAAACATGAACTTTTAGCAAAAGACAATATTGCGTGTAACACATCTAAAGTGATCTTGCAGCTCAAGGGTTAAATTTTTAGGGATTCTCATTCTTTGGATGCTTTCACATGCTGGATAAAGTAAAAACTTATGCCAGGTATGATGGATTTCATGATGATGGGTCCCATATTTTGTGGTAAAACCCACTAGCCTGGCAATACACAGTTACAAGCTGAGGCTTAAAGCATGTGTCAGCATCTGTGGTATCTGTCAGTGAAACTGTATCATGCCCATATCATTTTCTGTGCTGCTTGAGGCCTGGATGACAAATGGGCACAGCCTTTTCTAGTGGTGCTATTCTGCAGGATATCTGGGACACAATCTGCCCCCAAAAGCCAGGCTGTCTTTGGAAGAGGTGGACACTAGAGATATTATACACCCATGTTGTCTCATCTCTCATTTACTGTGCTGGGGACTTGCCTGCCAGCTGGCATATACAATACGCAGAGCTGCAGATTTCCCTGCCAGTCCCTGTGTCCTGATGGGGACATTTTCCTCACTTAAACCATAGTTTAGGTCCCAGATGGGGTGACATCAAACCCACACATGGACGAAAAGCTCTCCACTCTCTAACATTCCACCATGGTCAGTCGGCAACAGAATCCATACAAATTTAAAGATGGCAAAATGTCTTGTCAGAACGGATGACACAACATTAAAGAATTTTATTTCTGGACACTCTACTCCAGACTTTTATCAGTTTTCTTCCACTGCTGCTTGCAGTAGACTGCTCTGTATGCTACTGCGTCCCCCCAAAAGAACAAATCAAGATGCTGAGATGGAGGAAAATTGTCTGTCCTGCTTTTACTAATTTTGGCTTGTCATTTTTCCTTTTATTCATTCTTTTTCCTGTTTCATAAATCGCAACTGGAACCACTGCTCCTCCCTCCCTTTCAGCCCAACCCCTCTCCCACGGCATTCAGAAGCAAAGGGAAGAGATCACCTCTAGTGCTACTGCCAGTGCTGTTACCCATGGGGATCCCCAACCCTGGGAGACAGCTGTCCTTCTGTTTCTCCATCATGGGTGAGACCCCTCTCAGCTGACTTCAGATACTTATGGTAGGGACAGCTATACCTGAGCTACTTAGTCCATGCTCACGAATGAGGCCATGGATTATATCAGGCACTGGAAGGCACTAGATGCCCCACATAAGGCAGATGCCCTTGATGATGTGCCCTTTCTCACTGACTACCGATGCTTGTACTGTGTTAGAGAAAATCCATCCCAGCAGAGGTAACCTTTAAACAGCCTGTCCAGACCACTTCAAAAATGCTTCAAGGCTTGAGACTCCTGTGCACAGCTAGCCAGCTAAAGACTTACTTACCACAGCATCACACTATACCTCATCGTAGATATTAAAATGTGATACTGATAAAAACCAAGAGTGGCATTCATCTTCTCAGTTTGAGACTTCTACTGTGCAGACTTGTGTATCTGAGACAGTGATTTACACTTTCTGCATAGTTAGTAGACAGCAAAAAGACATTTGCATAGCATGATTTATCTCCTCCTAAAGTAGATGATTAAAGCAAGCCAGATGAATCACCCTCACCAAGTGCTTGTTTCTCTCCACCAGCTCTTCTAAACAGTCTGGGGCGACATGCTCAGAAGTAGGTGTCTCTAGCGTAGGTGTCTGAAGCTGGGTGAGACAAATTCCACCTCTCCACCTCTGTTTTGTGAGGAACACAGAGTATAGCCGCTGCAGACAGCGCTAGTGGGCTCAGCGCTGGGCCATGACACACGAACATATTTAGCTGTCACCAATGAGCTACTTTAGCTTATGCCAGCTAGTCAGCAAATGAGTGAAAGATGTATTACAAAGGTGCTGGGTGTCCTTGTTAACCCTTCAGGGTGAGAAAGCGACCTTGCCTAGTAGGGGCTGAAATGTGCCTAATGATAATGCACAACTCCACTAGCTTCCCTATTCTATGCTTGTGCTTCAATGTAAGCATATTCTTAAGTAGCGTTTTATATCCTGCTTCTGGAAAAAATTCTGGCAACAGGAAGAATCCTCACAGGTCTCACTGACAAATACAAATGAGCCATCCTCAAGGCATTTCCATTTTGCCAGCCTCTCAGATTTTTTGTGGCTGCTTGGGCATTGCACAGAGCAAGCTTGTAAAGCTTGCAAAAATATATGCTTATCACAAACAGAGGAGAAGGAGCTGAGGCAAGCCCTGTAACACAGCATCTGACCACCAGTGTGTTTAGAGCTCTAGAAACCAATGGCATGCAGGGGGATCAGAGCTGGAGCACTACCCAAGGTATATTCTCACAGCCTTGAATGCTGTGTGACTTCCTCTTCACCCAATAATTACCACCTGGATCAGTGGGAGACAGTTCCAACACAGTAACTTACTAGTTACAAACATACCTAAGAACACACACGATGACTTCTGGTGGTGGTACAAAATACTGTTTGTCTCAGTAGCAGACTTCCAAGCTCATCAAAGTGTTTTTTATTCCATTCCTGTCTACCACACTACCTATGCATTAGTTAGCTGTCCAGGAGTTTTGAGCTAAGCTGTTAAAAAACAGCTTAGGCATCATCCTGTGAAGATGAAATGCCAAATCCACAAAGTGATTTACATCTCTGATTGCCACTGAAGTTGTCTAAATCTGAAATGTGGGTATTTGTTCAGATATGTGGCCCAGGCCAGTTGCTCCGGTTAAAGCTTGAGGTCTTAGGGACTCAGCTGTCACCTGGCAGATCACCTAGTAGCTAGTGCAGCTTTATCATGCCACTGCCAATGATGACCTCTCCTTCCATAGGTCATCCTGATAACTGGTTTTAAGGAACTGTTATTTGATTTCAGAAGCCAGTTATCTTCACGTATCAATCTTTCCAAAGGCCTTCCTCTTTGCTGCACAAATCAGTAATGACAACACACAGAGCCTAACTTCTGCCTCAAGGGCTATTCCCTTGTTCTCCAAACTGGCTTTACCTGCTTGCACCAGCTGTATCCTTCTCCCAGTCCCACTAGAGCTCCTCAGATGCCAAAAAATCTGTTCCTGGGCATGCCTAAACACCATGACTCCTAAGCAGGAGTGTGCCTCTCTCATATGCAGACCCTGTCAGGATTCAGACACGTTTGAAAGCTTCCATCTCTCATTTCAAGAGTAATCTCCAAGAAACATTTCCATACTGTATTTGAAATAGACATTGGAGCAAGGCCTAGACCCTCACTTTTCATCTTCTGAGCACATAACTTTCTCACTTCATGCTTTCACAATAAATAAGGATGTTTGCTATTGTGAACAAACCAGCTTTGCTGATATCCGTGTTCCCCTGGTATTAGAGAATCAGTGGATTAGGGCACCCTTCTGGGTAGATGGGATTCCTTCCCCTTTTAGCACAGGGGGTGGTGGAAGGCTGCTTCATGTTCTGAGCTACTGAAGAGAAGCACACACTCCACCTACACTTTTTGAAGGAGAAGAGTTCAGCCACTTAGCTGCCAACTCAACTCTGAAACAGAGTAGTAAGCGCTAGAGAGAGTGAGCCATAGTGAGGAACAGGGATCTTATCACAGCATAAACCACAGGACTCTACCTGCGGTTACCTATAGGGCAAATTAACGATTTAACCTGCAGCCTCACCAGCATCCTCTGATGGGGGCCAACAGGCACACTGACAAAAGAAATGCAGTTTCCCCTCCTAGGTTTTTAAGAGACTTCTGACAAAATCACACCATAAAGGTCTTACAGAAAAAAAGCACCCAGGGAAGGTGCTGGAGTGGATAAAAGGCACAGTACAAGATAGTAAACCAGTGAGGAGTAAATACAGTAATGCAGGAAGTAGCTGAGGCTCTGCAGAGGTCTGCTGTGGGAACCGTGCTTTTCACAATAACCACGGGTGACCTGACCAGGGGGCAAGCTGTGAGGTAAGAGTTTCCCAATAACCTGAAATTGGGCAGGTCAGCGAGGGTAAGGGCCAGCTGTGAGGATGCCAAGGCTATGTGACTGGGTCATACACCAGCAGATGGAGAAGTGTACCTGCCAATCAAGACATCAAGACGTGCAGGTGGGAGTAAACAGCCCATACGCTGCATACCCAGCAACTGGCTCCAGCCATTGCCATCAGGGATCCTGAGCCCTTCGCAGGCTACTCCACAAAAAGGGCAACTCAGTGTTCAGGAGCAGCCAAAAAAACCCAAAATAGCTGCCAAAAATTACTAGGAACAAAGCAGAAAACAGAGAAAAAAGGTTTTTTCCTATGTCCCCATGGGTGGCTGGTGGGTGAGACTGCAACACTTAGTGTCACAATGACTTTGGGTTTGCACATATTTCTCCAACCTTCCAACCATGGTCAGCGCTGAAGGTCTAAGAGACCAGTATTATATTTTTTGATGAATACCAATTAATGTACCGTAATGGAAAAATAACAAAAACCTGTAAACCTTTATTAAATCAGTTTTTAAATGGGAATATTTGGTCAAAATGGCATCACATATATGGATTTTTAGATACTATTTGGGAAACTAAAAGTTTAAAGCACTTTCTTTAAATACTTTGCTTTTACAGTAACAGATAAAAATAATTTTACTTAATTTGATCATGGAATGGAATAACTAAATCAAAAATAAATCAATACAGCAAATAGTTTTAAAATCCACAGTAGAGGTTATTTTAAAGAACAAAACCAGGATACTAACCTATTAGGTCAGAAGGTCTGAATTTGCTCAAGGCAGTTAATAAAGGATATAGGTAACTGGAAATGGGGAAAACTGCATGAAGACAGATTCAAAAGGGGTCAAAATGTATTCTGAGTTCAGACATGATTTTGCTATTGGAATCCATAATATAAATTAACTAATTATACA
The DNA here is from genome assembly GCA_024733675.1 of Psilopsiagon aymara. Lineage (NCBI taxonomy): Eukaryota > Metazoa > Chordata > Aves > Psittaciformes > Psittacidae > Psilopsiagon > Psilopsiagon aymara. The sequence continues at coordinate 8,104 of JANRGW010030841.1, read as the reverse complement.
AAGTGTATCAATGCAGGATTTTCAAACTTGCCTTATCATCTCAACCTAATTTCTGCGGGTTAGCAAATAGGTCTACTGGCTCACCAGCAAGCAAGTTGATTCTCCTGTCCTCTTGTCTATGGAAATCTGTCCCATATCACTGATATCACCAGATCATCCATATAGCTTAACTTCTACGAAACAGGCATAAGTTTCTTGTAACAGGTATACCCAAATCCTAAACTATTAACCACAGATATAGTGTTTTCTATCACTAATAGTTATTACATATTAATTCCTGTTTTCTCTGCACCAAATATTATACCTAAGCTTGTTAATAGTTGGAATTAAATAATCTCACATATTTGCTGAAGATATGCTAAATTATCCTCCTTAGCATACACATACATTCTTTGCTCTGCCAAATACTCCAGTGTGGCTTCCTGCAAAATATACATTCTAATTCCTGCTAGTGATAGTGAGCGGAAAAAATAATCAACTCCATACCATAGCAATTTGGACTTTAATTCATTTAATTTATCTTCAGAGGCAACTGCTTAGAAATTCTATTAAAATTGCTCCATTTGAATGGGCCTCACTAAATTATGATATTCCAAGTCTGAATTTTGTGGGGTAGAGAGCTCCCCTAAATACTGTCCTTTTTGTTATCAATCAGAATTCATGACTGGAATCCAGAGTGAAAATGGAAGACACTGGGTGCTTATTACAGTATCAACATTGTGGAGCTGGAAAGTAACAATTGTAATAGCAGGTAAGGAATAATCCTGATTATGAGGTTCATATTCTTGATAGTATGGAAAAGATTTTTTTCTCATTATTCCCTTCTTGAATAAAAATTGGACTGAAGCTTACAATGAGTTACCTGGCAATGTCACTGGAAGTTTTGCATTTACTGTGAGGAGATCAGCATCCCTATGGAAGCAGAACTTCCATTAGAACAAAAATAGCTTATGACCAGAACAGTATTCTGGACAAATTTTGATCAGAGTCTGTGCAAATTTCACTCTGAAGAAAGGTTTGAGAGATGGCTGTCTGTTCTGGTGAAAAAAACAGGCTGAATTCTCTGAGGGAAACTACTGTATTAATTAACCAGGCATTTGAGTGCCTCGTGTCTTTCCTGAGTAACAGTTTTATCTCCAAGGGAATCCAACTAGCTATATAAATAGCACATTTTTATCAGTACATATGTTCAGGTATTTATATTAAGAGGTAAGTAAATTTATGCTAACTGTGGAGGCTATGCTGGCTGCATTTTATCAAAACCAAGATGATGTTATTTCTCCCTTATGGAGCTTTCCAAAATTCAGAGCTGCTTGGCTTTCAAGTAAACACAATTTTAGACAGAAGATTTTGCTATAGTCCATTGGTTTCTTGCATACTGAATTTTAACTCCAACTGATCTCTTCGAAGCTAAAGTGGTAACCTGCTATTGAACCTCAAATACAATGTTTTTTTAGATCCCGCATTCAGAACAAGACAGTTGGAACATCTGATCTCTGTCAAACAATAGCCAGATATTAGCATAGACTTGACATGGACTTGAGCGTGTTCACAGTGGTTGGAGTAATGCATATGTAATCCAGACAAGCTCCCACCTTCTGCTGCTCAAAGATCTACCAGAAAAAAGAAGAGGATGCTCTTCACCTCTCACCAGAAAGCTCAGCAAAAGCTGGGTCTCCTTTGATAACAAACCTAGGTTTGGTTAGACCCATGGTGGCACAAAGAGACTGTATAATTCCTAGCAAAAATACATTACTGTCCTGATTTTGGCTGGGATAGAGTTAATTTTCTGCCTCACTCATGCATATTCCTTTCCAATGCAAAAAACCTAGATTCTGTATTCTCTCAGATACTTGCCTCTTCCTCTTTTCAGTGAGAAAGGCTTTTGTAATCCACTATTCCTCACTTGTTTCAATCACTATAGCAGACAGACTCATGCCTTTGTCAGCCATAAGTACAATATTATCCTTGCTGAGACTTGCACTAGGGAATTTGAAGTAACTGTGGAAAAGGGCATCTCTAGATCATACTTCTTCAATTCTGTATCCTCCATGACTGAATTACAAGGTTTGCAGGGCTCACTTTTTTTCATTTGAGGAGGTTTTGGCCAGAAGTAATGATACTAAGTCAAATGTGTACCTATTACATCAAGAAAAGTCAGTGTATAACCAAAAGGTGTGAGATCCTATGCAAAAATCCATGCCTTGAGTAGGACTCACAAAATTTCCATGCCAGGTAATTATGCCCTGCATTATGCCCAGGTAGAGTGCAGGCAGGTTCCTGGAACTAGGCAGTTAACATCAGAGAAGGCAGCTGGCTTCTCCAGTATATGGTATCTACACAGCTGGTGGGCAGCCCTGTGTAAAAGCAAGCCATCACAGCTAAAAACACCTTGGCTCCTGTTGCCTTTGATCATATTCTGTAGTGGCTATCAGCAAAACTCAGTGAAGATTATAAAGTAAATCAACTTTTTTATTGGACAAATTCCTGCTTCCATGGGATATTCTCCAGGTCTGCAGTGGCATCTCATGGTTTATAATTAACAAAGATTAACTGGGCTGTAGACTAAAGGCTGGCAATGGTACTCTGTCCAAGTGGAGCGAGCTTCTTAGTATGTAAGTAAAGGTGCTGTCCTGACTATAATGAGCTAGGAAAGCTACAACATAAATAATGCTGTATATGAGGCTTATAACTGGGAGATTCCTGGGGAGTACATGTTGAGCTGCCATAGACTTTTATGTTGAACTACTAATCTTGTTTGAACTCTGTCTTTTATGCTGAACTACTCCTATGCTACAAATCCTGTTGTTTACAATTATCAGCCATTGGGAAAGAGCGACAAGATTTCTTTAACGAGAATTATAAAATTAAAATAGGAGACAACGAATGACTCATTGTGGTGATTTAATATTTATTTTTTACTATGTCTTGTTCCAACTTCTCATGGGAGAAATCTGCAATTAAATAGATGGATCACTAACCTTCTGATTTTTTGAAAGCAAATGCCTGAATTGATTAAAGATGACTAGAAAATGCACCTTGCTTCATCTTGGGGTGAGTGGGTTAAACATAATGGTTTGTGATGTACAGAAAGTCTGAGAAGATGATCCACTAGTTGCTGTTATCCGTAAATTCTGTCACTGTAAATGAAACTATTGTTTGTCCATAGCACGTACATGTTGGCTCTTTTCAGACACTAAAGTAAGGAACCTTGGATACATCTTTAATAATTTATCTTCCAGCTTAGTGATACATTAAAGCTCCTGCTCTGGCATTTGTTTAGCAACATTAAAATAGTCTCATTTTATTTTTGTATCATCTGGGGAGAGGGGACACAGAGCAGAAGTAATGAGTCACCTCCAAACTATAGCTTATGAGTTTGCACAGGTGAGAGAGTATATGAAGTAACTGGTGGGACATGATCAAAGAGGAGCTGGTGGGAATCCCCAGTGGGTAAGCCTAGCACAGCTCAGAGTGGCTCATTTTGAGTCTTTAAAGCTTAAGAAAGCATGGTGCCATTTGGGAAGGGAGCCAGGTGTTATGCAACAAGAAACTCCTCACGCCTTTGGAACAGGAGCTTGGACATCTGCTCAGATATGCTGTTGTGTTAATTGAAAATACTGCAAGGAACAGGAAATTTGGGCAAAAGTTGCCCTGTGGCAAAGCCAGAGTGTAATTATGGCCTATGTGCACTTAACACTCAGCACCCACAGTAAACATGGAAGAATGCACTGTTTTTCCATCAGGGGAGTAAGTCATATTGACTTCACCCTGTCATATCACAGTGCATGCTGGTAGTATCATGGAGAAGCAGACACACAGCAAATTTACACTCTTGTTCATTCCTGTAGCTGCATGCAAACTTGTTAGTATTACCTTCACCCCTAGGTCATTCACCCCATCACAGCTCTGGTCAGGAATCAGCAAAAGCTACTACCACAACTATGGAACAAGCACCAGGTGGGTTCGATGCTGTGCCCTGATAGTGAATGCTCACATTGACCACTGTCTGAACAAAAGTGAGTATTTTGCAAGTTAATTACTCCGCACAGAAGCCAGCATGCATTCTTCATGAAGGCCACTTCAGTGCAGAAGCATACACAAACTAAATGCCCTGTCTGAGCCACAGTCATCTCCTGCTCTCCAGCTGCTCCTGCTTTCAAGAATATACAAGTAGTGCATATTTCTATCATGTCCAGCTCTTGTATAAAAAAGACCAGTGGGCACAATTCTTGCTTCTACAGATGCTGACAGACGTGATTTTTCACACGGTCTACCCAAGTGCTCAAAGTATAAACAAGTATTCCCCGACTACCAAAATTTTTTAATCCCATCAGAAGAACACTGCTATCAGTTACACTATTTATCCAGAGACATACTTATGTGGCACTTGAGCTTATCTCCCAAAAGGAAGCTTTAGTAGGAAGCTGAAGTCACTGATTTCAGTAAAAGAAGTTTTGTCTCCGCTATATTGCATCCATTCATGCCAGTGCCCTCCCGTGGCCAAGAAAACATAGAAAACATGTGTGGGAAGTTTGGGGGTCCATTCCTATGTACTGTCAGTCTTTTCTTGCCTGCTCAGTGAAATGACGTGCTGCTTGGTTTTAGGCAAGTTGCTTCATTCTGCAGTTTCTCAGTTGCTCTGTCTGCAAAATGAGGATAATAAGAACTGCATCTCTTAAGGAATCAGACTGCCACTCATGAAAGTTTTTGCTGTGCTTGGGATGTTCAGTTTGTGCTTGCTGATGAAGTTAAGAAGATTTTTTGTTAGAGTGATTACAGTGTTGGTACGTTTGAGATGAATCCCCTGCAGGCATGCAAATATGTTAAAAGGCCAAACTCATTTCTCATTTGTACTTGTATAATTCCCTGCAACTCCAGCAACACAGACAAGGTTACTCCATCTGAGCATGTGGCAGAATCTGGTTCCACAGAAACTCAGATTAGACATTTATGTGTAATAATTGAAAGTAGAGAGGTTATTATTTGCATTATAAGCAACTTTGAAAGTCACCAGTCACTCTTCCCAAGAGAAGAGTGCAGACGAAATGTGCTGTATTAGGAGGCTGAAATACCATTTCTTAGGTGCTGGAAACCTAGGAATAAGTAGCTCTAAGTATGGACTAATTAAGTGAAGGATGGTTTCTCTCTAGCAAGCTGATTGTCCTACAGCTCCTCATGAAAGCTGATGTTACCTGTCTCTGGAAGATGCAGAGCGGGGAGTGGAATATTTACTTTACTAAGGAAGGCAAGTCAGTCTTCAAAGTACACTGTGCTTTCGTATACAAACAAGGTGAAACCAGTCAACTGGCTAGTCTGAAAGGAATGGCCCCTCCAGTATGGACAGAAACTGATGAGAAAAACAACAGAAAGAAGAACAAGCATGAATCAGGCACCGAGCCTACATTTCTCAAAATACGAAGAGTGTGCAATGGTGCCAGGCATACAAAACACATGGTATGGTTACTGCCTGCCTGGGTGATGCATGTAGATGCACTCATCTTGGGAAGTGCTGCTACAGCAGGCTCAGAGCATACTGATGATTCAATCTCTGAAGTAATTCGAAATGCAGTCACGCTTGTGAAGACTTACAAGTTCTTATCTCTGTTTTAAAGCAAAGAAGCTATTGTACCAACAGGAAAATAGAGGGACTGTTGGAAGGCTTTCCAACAACACATATCAATGAAAGGCTCCTCTTGGCTAACTATCCCAGAGTGAAACATATTCCTATTGGTTCTTCCAGAGATCCTTGAAATGCTTTGATGAGGGCTGATAGGCAAGAAAATAATAACTGCAAAGCAGAGGAAAGTTTTTGTTGCCTTGCATTTATAGCACTGGTTATGCCTTTGCACAGGACTCAGGCTACCAGAGAAGTTTAGGAAAGCAAATCTTTACAAGAGGTCTGGCAGCCAGACCGACAGAAGCAGGCAGTGCACAGTGTGCCCACTGCCTCACTCTATTTTTGCCTGTAACTACACTTGGCTTTTTCATATGGCTCTAAACAGCAGCTGTCAAAACTAGTCAATATTAGTCTGAAAGGAAATGTTGTCAATTGATGTAGAAAAAGAAGCTCTTGAACAAAGCCAGTCTGTTTCATTAAAAGGAAGCAAACAGCAAAGGAAACTCTCATCTGCCTCTGTACAACCTCTGGGGCCTATCATACACCATCAAGGCAATTTAGATTTTGCCACTGATGATAAAGGAAAAAAGAGTCTCAAGAAGGAAAAGTCCAACTAGGTCAACAAAGTCCCTGGTGAGTGGCAGTGGTGTATCTGAGAGCTGGTATGCAGAGCAGACATGGAGATGTTTGAAAGGATTCAATTTTATGGCATAGGGAAAGACTGCACTGGTTCTGTTTCTATAAAAGGTAGGTAATAAACTGTATTTGAACTGTTAGAAGAGGAATGAGATGACCCACATATCAAAGCTGGAACATGGTGGGTTATTATTATTTATGATTCATAAAGCACGTGCAGTGCACCAAAAGGAAGGGAGACATGCTCTGTACCCAGAGGAGCCTCCAATGCAAACCTTGAGAGAAACCCTCTACTATGCACGAGGTTAATCCAAGGGCTTTTTTTAAAATTCTAATTATAGTGTAATGAAGATCAGGCCTGTTCTTCTGGTGAGAAAACTGAGATCCCTTTTCCTATCTCTATAGCAGGTGCTTTTTATGTTGGGGGAATGCAACACCTGTGTTCTCCATGAACTGAAATAACAACCTTCAGGTACTCCTGATTTTCCATTTTTCCTTGCTGATTTCAGTTCCTTTCCCCCTCTCAGGCATTTCTGCATGTTCTCACTTTCTCCTCCACAGAGCTATTGCTGGCATTTCTTCTTTTCTTTTCCTTGTTCCTCGGTTTTTCAATATTACTTTTTCTCTCCTTCATGAGCTTTCTATGGAGCCTCAAGTTTGTACTGCACCTCTTACTGTTCAATAACTTCCTTTTTTGAGTCATTCTTCCTCTTTGCCTCATCTTGCTCATCCCTTTCTCCCTCTCCTCCCTCCATTCCTCTCAGGCAATATTTTTCTTCTCATCAATCCCATTCTCTCAATCAACTACCACATTCCCCAGTGGATGCCCCAAAGCAGTGGCTTCCTCTTTGCCCTTCCTTCAGGAACTGACATCCGTATCCACCCCTCAGATGGGCTCCTGTTCCTGACCTGAACCCTACTGCCTCCACATCCCCCCCTTCACCTTACCTGTTCTGCCTCTCTTAGGGCATGGCCTATAGGTTTCTACCCAAGATAGCAGCTCCTCACCCCAGCCCTCACCAACAGCTACACCCAGAGCTTCAGAACTCTCTAGAAAACCCTCCTGAGCACATCACTGCCCTTTTCAAAGTACGCCGACATGATCCCTGAAAGTTTCCAATGATCCCTGAAGGCCTGCCAACCCCCCACTACTTCTGGGCTCCTAATGTCCCTCCATGATATGGTTTAGTGGTGGATTTGGCAGTCCTGGGCTAAAGGTTTGACTTGATGATCTTAAAGGTCTTTTCCAGCCTCTTTGGTTCTATGATTCTTTTGATTCAATTCCCCAGCCCCACTGCTACCACGCACCTGGATTAGAGATGAGGAGAGATGGTTTGGACACGGGACTGTGTTCCGATGGGGGAGGGTAAATCTGTCCAGCATCCTCCCTCCTTCCCCGAAGGGTCCTGCCTGGCACGTACTTGTCCAGGAGCTTGGGCGATGCTCCGGGGCCCCGAAGGGAGCTCCAGGAGAGGAGCTCTGACTCTGGAGCGTGGGGGAGGAAAGAGACGGAGCAGAGAGCAGCGGGGGACACGGATGGATGCCGGTGATGCCCGGCTGCGGGGGAATTCCGCGACCCTTGGGGGGGGCGGCGGGGACCGTAGGGTCTCGCAGCTCCCCCGCAGCTGGGCATCATCCCGTCGCGGTACGCGGTCTCCCCGGAGCATCATCCCTCATCTCGGTACCCAGTCTCCCCGTCCCGCTCCCAGCGCCGTCGTTTACCTTCCACTTTGGTGAGGGTGAGGACGGGGCTGTTGCAAGCGCTGAGGGGGGCCACCCTGGCCGAATGCTTCTTCATGGCGAGCCCGTCACCGGCGGCAGCTCCCCGCCGCCCCGAGCCTACATCCT